>JAVTVY010008432.1:0-47925 GCA_036873755.1 Hanleya hanleyi
TTAGGCTGATACTCCGCTCATCTTTATACCGACCTAGCCGTATACAGTGGGGTCGTAGGAAATAGACGTACATGGCATTATCCAGGTGAACGATCTCTCCGTTCAATTCCCCGCTGATTACTCGTTTAAACTTATTCCATCCATCACGCTGTAGTGTCACGGGATTCCATAGCATTTCTGCGGGGGTCCAATAAATAGATAGAGCGTCTTGCGCCAGTTTTATTTTATCCGCATACACATATAAGCGCACACTGGGTGTAAGAGGCAGAATGGCTCGTAGTGGTAGCGACATGCTTGCTTGCTCTCTATGTCCAACTGATACACACTCTGTCTCTTTCCCTGGTATTTATACTATTCTGTGAGAGGCGGGTCGTGTGCAGAGAATATTTTATCCACCACAGGCACACTGTGTTGTAAAGCCGTCCATAGTTCGGGATCGAGTGTAAATCCGCCTCGTTTGAGAGAGATCAATCGGGCAAAAAAAGGGCCGCGAAAAATGTATACATCGTGATCCAGGTAGATAGTATTTCCATTCAAATGACCGAATAACACACGTTTCAAGGTCGTCCAGCCTTCGGAAGATAATGTCACACGGGCGGGCTCAGGTGAGCCCCAGCCACGGGAATCATCGTCAATAAGTTCCAGGCGATCTGGGTATATTATAATAGTACATCCCGGGGTTAACGTACGAGTCATGATCGATTGAGTGTGCGGATAGAGTATATCGTCCACGTCTGTAATGACAGTTTTCAGCGCCGCCCATAATGCTGGCCAAAGCACAATCCCGTGACCGCCACACTCCTCTAATCGGGGAAAAAATGAAACTTCTCTACTCCGCCGTAGATACACATTCACACCGACAGGCATAAAATCGACTTCGGGTTCTTTGGATTGTAAGACACGTGTCAATTGCCTCCACCCGTCCAGGCTTAAAATTAATTTCACCTCGATCGGGTGCTCTTCGATAAGGTGTAATTCATGTTGATATACAATAAGAAGTACCTTAGACGTGACTTGAAAGAACGCGAGCTCTTTGCCCGGTGATGCCATACTGAACAATGATAAAAATATTAACCCCACACACATGTATATAGAGCGATTCTATATTTTTCATTGTTAACCCTATCTGGCCTGGGAAAAAAGAATGCTGGGAGCTGGTGTTAGTTGGGTGTGCTTTGGAAAGAAAAACGAGACCTCACAACCCTACCGCAAATGTATAGAAGTACGTTTCCCAGGATGGTCCTATACCTCCATACCCCATATAGGCATTTTCCCGTAATTTAGGATAAAGTCCGTATTCCGTATTTTTCCAGGAAAATTTTACATACACCCACCCTGGAACTAGGGGAAGATAGCTCTGTTGATAGACAAGCCCCGTTAAGCCCGGCGACCTATATACCCCTCATACCCCATATAGGCATTTTCCCAGGTTTTTCGATAAAGTCCGTGTTCCGTATTTTTTTCAGGAAAAATTTTACATGCAGCCACCCAGCCATCAAATACCCTTCACCTAGGCTTCACGTTGATACCTCACTCGACCCCATTCGACCATTAGGGGCTTCCCTAGATCCCAAAACGTCTATTTTCATGCCCTTGGGCCACCGCGCATGCGCAGAAGGCCGATATGTCAACCCCACACCCAGCCCATTAGATGCCCCTTCACATAAGCTTCACTTTGATACCTCACTCGACCCCATCGGACCCTTAGGGGCTTGCCTAGCTCCAACAAGGCTATTTTCATTTTCATACCCTTCGACCACCGCGCATGCGCCGAAGGCCGATAGTTCAACCCCACACCCAGCCCATTAGATGCCCCTTCACATAAGCTTCACTTTGATACCTCACTCGACCCAATCGGACCATTTTATCTAGGGACTACTTTTTCTCCGCGGAAGCTTTTTCCCGAGACCGAATCACCGCCAAAACCACGGCCAAACTGCATCACCGCGCATGAATACATTTTTTTTTTTTTTTTTTGCCGGAACTTTTTTTTTTTTTTTTTCGTGGAGGTGCACTCATTGGGGATCGGGAAAGTGGAATGCTGGGGATCTGGAAAGTGAAAATATGCAAATGAGGACCGAAAACAAGTGCAATTGGCCACCATCTTGAAAACCGACTACCCCTAACATACAAAAAACAAGCCGCCATCTTGAAACACACACACACACAGCCGACTATAAATAACGTGTATGTTCACATACGACAACAACCACCTCGACTGCAGACACTGAAACAAGAGCACGATACCGACACACAGATGAAATATCACGCCTCAACGAACAAATTATCGACATGAGGGGAGCGATGTTGGGAATGGAAACCACAATGGCGGGACTGGAAGAGGAAATTGCCAGACAAAAGAAACTACGACATAATGAAGAAAAAATCAAACAATGTAGCATCTGCACGAATGAAGAAAGCTTATACGCGGTTCTACCCTGTGGACATCTGTGTATGTGCAAGGATTGCTGGATCCAACTGACGTGTGAAGGAGCCCTATGCCGATGCGTTGACGCCGGAGAGGTGCATTTGAAGATAAGATGTCCCCTATGTCGAAAACATATAGGAGGCGTGAAGCGAATATTCCGCGCTTAAAGTGTGTCGTATCACACTATCAAAGGCCCTTTTCAGGGCCAACCCATCTTTCCGAAAGAGAAACTTCTTTCATAAGCACACCCAACTTAACACAAGCTGCAATCATGCTTTTTTCCCCAAAAAAAAAAAATTTTTTTTTTCCAAAAAAAAAAATTTCGTACACAAGGTCAAAAATTTTTTTTTGAGGTAGCGGGTCGAGTGAGGTATCATATTGAAGCTGACGTGAAATGCTTCACATTGATACCTCACTCGACCCGATTGGACCACTAGGGGCTGCCCTAACGCCAAACATCAATATCAACATCAATCAACATCAATCTTCAAAATACCTTTAGAGGTGCCCCTATTGGACCAATCGGGTCGAGTCCGGTATCATTGTGAAGCATTTCACGTCAGCTTCAATTGGATACCTCACTCGATCCACTACCGCCAAAATAAAAAAAAAAAAATAAATAAAAAATCAAACTTCGTACACAAGATGTTGATATCGATGTGCAAAATAACCTTTTTGGCGTTAGAGGCGTCCCTAGTGGTCCAATCGGGTCGAGTGAGGTATTAAATTGAAGGTGACGTGAAGGAGCATCTGATAGACTGGGTGTGGGCTTGAATTAGGGTAATTCTGCGCATGCGCGAAGATAATATGAAAAATATCAATCTTCAAAAATAGCCTGTTTGAGGTTAGAGGCGTCCCTAATGGTGCAATCGGGTCGAATGAGGTATCAAATTGAAGGTAACGTGAAGGCGCATCTGATAGACTGGTGTGGGTTGAACTATCAGCATTCTGCGCATGCGTAATCTTCAAAACACCTTTTTGGAGTTAGAGGCGCCCCTAGTGGTCCAATGGGGTCGAGTGAGGTATCAATCTGAAACATTTCACGTCAGCTTCAATTTGACACCTCACTCGACCCACTACCTGCAAAATAAAAATAATCCTCGCACACCAGGTTTTGCTATCGAACTGCAAAATAAGGGGCGCCCCTAGTGGCCCGATGGGGTCGAGTGAGGTATCAATGTGAAGGTGAGATGAAGGGCCATCTGATGGACTGGTGTGGGTTGAACTATCAGCATTCTGCGCATGCGCAAGAATGGAAATAGACGTTTTTTGGAGCTATTTGACTATTAAAAAGGAAAAAAGAACACATTTTTTTTCAATTTTCTACATACCGAAAATTGTATAAGTCCAAAAGACGACGATCACGGTGAAAACAATGGCGTATGGTAGGCCAGTGTCGTTGATAAATGCCCCTGACACGTGCATCTTCAGGCAAGACTTCAACCGGAGGTGCGGCTGGATCGAAGGGAAAATCTGCTCCACGTCTCATGCTTTTCGTCTCATACAAGCGGATAGGCAAGCAAGGCAGGCAGGCAGGCAGGCAGGCAGGCAGGCAGGCAGGGAGACAGGTCAGGTAAGTCAGATTGAATACACCCTCACCCTAAAAATGGACTCCTTTTATAGCCCATTGAACCTCATTTGCATATTTTCAGCGGATCACAGGCCGCCATCTTGAAAAACGACCACCCCTCACACACAAAAAACAAGCCGCCATCTTGAACACGACCACACACACACACACAAACCCCCTCTGGAAAACGACCCCAAAGACCTCATTTGCATATTTTCAGGGACAACAAGGCCGCCATCTTGAAACCAACCACCCCTAACCCACAAAAAACAGGCCGCCATCTTGAAAACAGTGGGGAAAAACCCAGATACCTCATTTGCATATTTTCAGAGGGGACAACAGGCCGCCATCTTGAATCCGACCACCCCTAACCTAGAAAAAACAGGCCGCCATCTTGAAAATAGGCAAATGAGGCGCGAAACAAGTGCAATTGGATGCACCTACAAAAACAAGCCGCCATCTTGAAGCCGACCACCCCTAACCTAGAAAAAACAAGCCGCCATCTTGAAAATATGCAAATGAGGACCGAAACAAGTGCAATGGGCCGCCATCTTGAAACCGACCACCCCTAACCTAGAAAAAACAAGCCGCCATCTTGAATAGTACCAATGCACCCAATGACCTCGGGACAACAGGCCGCCATGGCCGCCATCTTGAAACCGACCACCCCTAACCTAGAAAAAAAACAAGCCGCCATCTTGAAAATATGCAAATGAGGAAGAGCGAAACAAGTGCAATTGACCGCCCTACAAAAACAGGCCGCCATCTTGAATCCGACCACCCCTAACCTAGAAAAAAAAGACCGCCATCTTGAAAATATGCAAATGAGGCGCGAAACAAGTGCAATTGACCTTGACCTACAAAAAAAACAGGCCGCCATCTTGAATCCGACCACCCCTAACCTAGAAAAAACAGGCCGCCATCTTGAAAATATGCAAATGAAGGGTGAAACAAGTGCAATTGGCCGCCATCTTGAATCCGACCACCCCTAACCTAGAAAAAACAAGCCGCCATCTTGAATATACCCAATGCACCCAATGACCTCATTTGCATAAAACTCATTAACAGGCCGCCATCTTGAAACCGACCACCCCTAACCTAGAAAAAACAAGCCGCCATCTTGAAAATATGCAAATGAGGACGAGCGAAACAAGTGCAATTGACCTTGACCTACAAAAAAACAGGCCGCCATCTTGAATCCGACCACCCCTAACCTAGAAAAAACAGGCCGCCATCTTGAAAATATGCAAATGAGGCGCGAAACAAGTGCAAGTGTCCTTGACCTACAAAAACAGGCCGCCATCTTGAGTCCGACCACCCCTAACCTAGAAAAAACAGGCCGCCATCTTGAAAATATGCAAATGAAGGGTCAAACAAGTGCAATTGGCCGCCATCTTGAATACGACCACCCCTAACCTAGAAAAAACAAGCCGCCATCTTGAATATACCCAATGCACCCAATGACCTCATTTGCATAAAAGGCCACGCCCACTCATTTGCATAAACTCACGCATGCGCACGCCCACAAATGACGTCATCGCGCATGCGCAGTGAGGCACTTTACGTGACGGATACCGGCTACCTACTACTAACGTCAATGCGAATTATACAAGATGCCAATTGTCTCCAAATGAACTGACAATGGTTATCTATTTAAGAAATTAACGTTAGTTTTCTGTCCTCTTATACTGCCCAGATAATGGATGATAAAACGAAACTGCCTATTTTTTGGGACGGGGTCCTAAAATTCCGTTTCACCATCCATTACCATCTATTATCTTAGCAGCGTTGAGCTCGGTCAATACTTGGGTGGGTGACCGGGTGCTGTACTGGCTGGGCTGATTAGTGTCCAGAATAATAGGAACTGTGGACACTCTCGTGTTCTGGCAGATGTAGGCACCGTCGTGATATGACTGAAACAATGTTGAAAACGACGTTAAATCCTACTCACTCACTCACACACTATTATCTTAGCAGTTAGAGGACGGGAAACTAACGTTTATTCCTATTTTATGGCATGATTTACAAATGTTATTGATGCTAAATTAAAGAATTAATGTGGTCATCGTACTCATTTGAAATTCAATGTCCCTGACAACAAACCCTGATAGACTCGACCAGATCATGTGATCTGGCGTTCCACTGGGGCCGTGTCCTCGCTCAGGCGAGGAGAGTATAACAAAGCTTAGAGAACGATATTATGGTATTTCAGTATAGAGATAATGTTTTACTGTCATTTTAAAAATTACAGACTTTGTGTCGACGCTACCTTATGTGATAAAGTCATCTCAACAAGCTCGATAGAGTTGCCTTCACGGTTTTGCTGAATCCGCCCTCAAGCAGCATCTGAGTTTTCAGCCGGAGACAAGAGCTCTGTCGATTGATTCTGATGGATTTTGGCGCATTTTCCATTGCACGAGATAAGATAGACACTCCCCGACATATTCTGTGGCGTTGCCAAACAATCTATGGCCCCATACATCAACATACATTAGGTAAAACTGGAGCACCGCGTCGTGTGAACACCTGGAAGTGTGATTGATTGACAGTTTTTGCCGTGTCGATTTCAGCACGCCGCCCATTCATAAATTTATTATAAGAAATATAAGAGACGACGAACAAAAGAATCATGCGCAATAATTCGCATATGAAGTCGCAAAATTGAAAACTGTTGACCGCTTCCCTCTTGCAAAAAAACTGATCTATGTTTATGTATATATGTTTTTCTTTGAATTTGGTGTTCATGTTGTTATTTAAATTAGGTCGTTGGATTATGAAAGAGGAAAGTCTTCAATGGTCGACGCCTAAATATTGAATGAGGGACTAGACGCTTGTATGTGACCGTGACTATGCAATAATGTTTTCAATGACACATTTTCTCAACTTATTGCTGGGGTAAGGACTCTTCAAGGACTTTTCAATGGTACTCTGAACTTATCCGGCAGCAGTATTGAAAAATTAGTTATGGCCTACCATTGGGCTGATATATTTTAGCACAAAGTTCGTAAAATCAGAGAGAAGAATCTCTTACATTTTACCTTTTCTCATCTTATACTGGGGTAAGGTCTCTTCAAAGAGTTTTGAAGGACTTTGCATAGATACTCTGAACTTATCCGGCAACAGTATTGAGAAATTAGTTGTGACAAACATTTTGCATATTCACCCCGTGACAATGAGGCACTGATACATAAGGCGATGGTGGATTCCAATATTTAGGGGCAATACCTATTCTCCTGAATTATCCGATTATATCTCCATGGAGAGATTCTGAAAGGCTATCAGTCATGTTGAGTGGCAAGGGTATTCAGTCTAATTGCTCCATGCGAATGAAGTTGCCCGTGTGAAAATATCTCACCGTATTCCACTGCTCCGCCTAGTAGTAACCAAGACGTGTGGTTTAACGTCAAACAAAGACATTTTACGGACCTGGTCTTGAGTAAATATATAAATACATAATCCATAAACGTTTGAAAATTTTACGGAGGCACCAGCAATTTTGGCGAAAAATTCTATTTCATCTTCTTCTAAATTATGGTTACACATTAATGGAAGTAGTTCATTCCACGTTGAGATTATGAGAAAGGAGACGGCAAAGTTTCAATGATCGATTTGTTATAATATCCCTTCGAAGATTTAGGTTTGAAGATTTCAAGCAAATCTGGAATATTAGCAAATTCTATATTATTGATAGCTATTAACATCTCATTAAGCTTGTCGAACTCGAATAAAAGTAACGATAAGCCTAGCAAGATGATCTGGCAGGATGGAGAGAAGATGGAGAGAAGATAGTATGTATGATAAGCTCAAATAATCTTTAGTCGATTTCTCTATTTCTATACTATATTAGATTTATTCGGATTTTATTACTAGAAATTTTTTTTCCAGTGCTGCTGGGACGAAATATTCCTGTTCACGATATTGAATTCCCTAACCTTTGTGGAAATTTACCAAACTAGTACTATCAGACAAGCAGTTAGTTTGAATTGGAAATGAACTGGAATGTACTCACAAAGATTTCGTCCGACGTATTTTGCATCGAGTTGAAATAGAGCAATAAACGGCAGAATGGGCAAGAAGATGAGGACGATTAGGTCAGCCACAGCCAGGACCGCCAAACACAGGTTCACTGTAGTCTGCATCGTCTTCACCAAACATATCAACAAGAGGACGATAATGTTACCGACGACACCGACGAAGATAATGCTCCCAAAGACGACGGTGATGATTATTCTTTCGATAGAAGATAGCTTCCATTCCTGCTCTGCCACTTCGCCCTCTAGTTCGGAAAGTTGTGTCGTATTGTTCATACTGTAGTATTTCACGGTCAAATCTTAAGAAACAATCTTGTACATGTACATCGGGTGCTACTGATTCCTGAACAATCTTGTACATGTACATCGGGTGCTACTGATTCCTGAACAATCTTGTACATGTACATAGAGTGCTACTGATTCCTGAACAATCTTGTACATGTACATCGGGTGCTACCGATTCCTGAACAATCTTGTACATGTACATCGGGTGCTACTGATTCCTGAACAATCTTGTACATGTACAATGGGTGCTACTGATTCCTGAACAATCTTGTACATGTACATCGGGTGCTACTGATTCCTGAACAATCTTGTACATGTACATAGAGTGCTACTGATTCCTGAACAATCTTGTACATGTACATCGGGTGCTACTGATTCCTGAACAATCTTGTACATGTACATCGGGTGCTACTGATTCCTGAACAATCTTGTACATGTACAATGGGTGCTACCGATTCCTGAACAATCTTGTACATGTACATAGAGTGCTACTGATTCCTGAACAATCTTTAAGTCATGCTTAACATGGAGAGTTCGGACAATTCTTTAACCAGATTCCATGAGTTAGAAGAATTATCGGACAGACATAAAGACTTATACAGCTGGCGTATCTTACCAAACCGTGAAGTGCATCCCCTGTTCTATAATTCGTATCCGGATGACGATAAATTATTGATATCATCAGCTTTGAGGTTAGGTCATTATCCCGTTCCAGCCCTCGGTTACTTTCATCAGTACATAGTTTCAAAGTTAGTGTTTTGTCCTGTTCCTGACATGGCTGGATTGAGTCGATGTTGACACGAAAGCGACGTGGAAAAAATGCAGCGCCATCATGTGGCGTGATGCTAGTATCATAACCAACTTAACACACGCGATATGGCAGCTGAAACACCGTAGCTTATATAAATGATCACCATTTATATATTACCTTTATATGGTAGGATTCTGCTGGTGGATTGTTAGTCCACGAGGCTCGCTCTCTGCACATGTCCCTCGACAAATATATGTAGCTTTATTGTTTTGGTGGGAAATTTAAGTCGTACGACCTCGGACATTACAGGTTAGTTTTTCCAGGTTTCTTGCATTTACCAGGTTACCCCATGTTAAAGCGTTTACTTCATCAGACGTCCATGATGCTCATTCATTAACATCAGAAGAGTTGTTTGAGCTGATCGGTCATCACAGCTTCCGATCTAGTGTATCTGATGCCGCTTAAGCCGGTGCTAGGGGCCGTGTGGATACTTCATATTCTCCACATGAACAACTGCAATAAAAGCGCGGCTGAGATACTTAAGGCTACGTCCGATAATCCCCCGTATTCTCGGGTATGAATGTTAGGTGTCGACGAATACTTTCCTGTAGAGTCATAAACTAATTTAAAGTTCACAGAACCTCCTTGCATTTCATATCAGTATACTAAATCTATAGCCACCAAAATATTCAATTACTCCAATGCTGTCAAGGAGTTTGACTAGAACTTATACACGTCTGGTGGCTATAGTTGTGATTGTGAATCGTCGAACTTTATCTATACACCATGCAAACATGTTGTGACTGGTGACCTTGATGTGATGAGTGATAAGGACCTAAGATTACTCCTGATGAAGGGACCTACATATAGAGAGCCGAGAAATGGGCCGACCAGAAGATAGTCGTGTCTGCTTTGGAACAGCACGTTATTGATTGGTCTAAGCGAGAAAAAGTTGAACCTACAGTACTCGCTGATTGGCTGGACCTCACCAAGAGCAAGGTCGTTGAAACAATCCGCCATATTGACAGAAGTACCCTTCCCCAAGTCAAACAAATACTGAGAAACCCCAATTCGCAAGACGTTCTAGCAAATCTCCAGAGTAAATTCGTCATAGTCCCAGCAGAGAAAGCTCCAAATAATATAATATTCATATGTAAATATTACTATTACCAGGTGCTGGGTAAGAATTGAGTGTAAACATATCGTCATCAAATACGTCTATTTACTCTCAAACTGCATTTACTCTGGAAGATTTATTTAACAATCACAAAACGTTTCTCAGGGAAAGAGGTATTTGTCTTCCGACCAAACATAACGATGTACCAAAAGTATACTGGACTCCCACAATGCATAAATCACCATACAAAGCTAGATTCATAGCTGGTTCTAGAAGCTGCACCACCAAGCTTCTTTCAACCCTGTTGACAAGGGCCCTTCAGGAGGTAAAAGCATTTTGGGAAAGGTATTGCGCTACTTTTTCTAGAAACTCTGGCGTTGAATGTATGTGGATATTGAAAAACTCAAAATGTCTTACGGAAGAACTCGATGCTAAAGGTCACATACCGTACAGACATGTATCCACATGGGATTTCTCGACTCTCTATACTACAATCCCTCATCAGGACCTTATTGACCGTTCATTGATAGTATCTGTGTTCAAGAATTACAAGCGTCTAGTCCGTCATTCATAATCTAGCCGTCGTCCATTAGAGAATATCCGCGTCCATAATCCGAAGACCTATTCCATTTTCCATATAACAGTATTAGCATCAAATTCAAAAAGACAATCATAGTATACATAAACATAGGCTTGTTTCCTGCAAGAGAGAAGCGGTCAACAGTTTTCAATGATGCAGTTTTCAAATATATCGTAGATATATTAATGTCGGAAGCCATAAAGCATTCTTTAGCTCTACTACATACAAGAGATATCATTCATGGGATGTTTCTTTTTTTATAGAGTTGCTTGAATTTCTCATTAAAAATATATATGTGAAATTTGGCAACACAATATATCAACAGCAGATAGGTTTTCCAATGGGTACTAATTGGGCACCCCTATTGGCTGACCTATATCTGTTCTCTTATGAATATGACTATATGCAGGCGCTTCCACAAACCGATCCATTTAAAGCCCGTTCCTTCTCATTCACTAAACGCTATATAGACCATCTTCTCGCTGTGGATAATCGCTATATAAATGACGCAGTGAAGGATATATATCCACCTTCACTGGATTTGAAGGAAACTACAGATAACCCTACAGGCACATCATGTTTAGACCTATATCTCTATAAAAATGAAGCGGGCCTTCTCTCTCGTCGACTGTATGACAAAAGAGATGATTACAATTTCGACATCGTAAACTATCCCTTTCTGGACAGTAATATTCCAGTGGGACCTGCATATGGCGTATACATATCACGCCTAGTAGCATTTGCTAGATCCTGTGTTAAATGTGACGATTTTAATCAACGTCACAAAACATTGTTGCAGAAGCTTATAAAACAGTCTACACCACCAAGCGCCCCCACTCAAAGTTTCTCAAATTTGGCGATACATTTCGCATGCTGATAGCAAAATACGAGCGTAGCGTGCAAGACCTATGGCGTTACGTTTCGTAACTTGCGTCTAATTCCGCTTAACCCGGGGCTAGGGGCCGTATGAACCCATGTACTTCAAGATCCTCATGGTACTCATATGAACAGGCACAATCAAAGCGTGACTGAGATACATCATTCTTTAGATGACGACTTTACAACGAATATTATGGATTAAGAATACTGATCAGCGATACGGATTTGATATTTTTGGAACATCATGAAGTCTTGCCGGCATCATTGAAAACTGTTGACCGCTTCTCTCTTGCAGGAAACAAGCCTATGTTTATGTATACTATGATTGTCTTTTTGAATTTGGTGCTAATACTGTTATATGGAATATGGAATAGGTTTTTGGATTATGGACGCGGATATTCTCTAATGGACGACGGCTGAATTATGAATGACGGACCAGACGCTTGTAATATGGTTGCTTTTTAGTCGCCAGACGTCGTCAATTTTTTCCACCTCTTGCATATCGCTAAACCAATACCCACAAATACTGTACACTATGGTAGGCTATCCTTGCCAAAATTCGTTGCGTTGAACCTGATCAGTGTATTGAATTTACAATTTCAATACACTGGTAACTGTTCAACGCAATTGATTTTGGCATGCATGGTCTACAGTTGGACTGATTTCTTCTAGCACAAAGTTCGTAAAATCAGAAAAGAATCTCTTACTTTTCCTCTTATCTCACCTTATTGCTGGAGTTTTCGTTTTATTTTTTTTTATCTCGCGTGCAGCGAAATGAGAAATATTATCTTCCTGATCAGCATTACTTTATCGCAGCTTAGTATATAACTTTCGAGATTTCACTTTCGAGCAGGTATATCAGAGGGGCAGGTCTCGACTCAGTCCATTCCAATGCAAGTGTCTAGTCCGTTATTCATTATTCAGTCGTCGTCCTTTAAAGAATCTCAGCTTCTATTATCCAAATACATAATTCAAATTACAGCACTAGCATCAAATTCAAAGACAAACGATCATAGTATACATGAACATTGGCTAGTTTCCTACAAGATATAAGCGATCACCGGTCATGTTTCAATGACGCCGATAAGAATCACGATGTACCAGAAATATCAAGTCTTTATCGCTGATCAGTATTTTTAATAAATGCGTCAGATCCGTCATGCATTGAGCAGCCGTCGTCTATTAAGAGTTTCCAAAGGTCCGTAATCCAAAGATCAGTTTCATTAATAATATAAGCACCTAAATTAACATAAACGAAAGATAAAAGTAAATTGGAGTTACTTGAAAGATAGAAGCGGTCAACAGTTTTCAATGATGCCGACAAGATCAATTGATATATCTTAATCCATAAGATTTTCTTTGTAAATTCGATTGTGCCACGCATTGATTGGAGCCCATGGTTGCATAGCCGTGTTTTATAAGTTTCTGGAATAAGTGTTTTTGACATTGATTAAAATCGCCACATTTTACAGAGGAAATGCTACTAGTCGAGATATGTATACGCCAAATGTCGGTGTCACTTGAATATTACTGTCCAGAAAGTGATAGTTTATCATGTCGGCATTGTAGTTACGGTACCTCTCTTATCGTACAGTCGACGAAAGAGCATTTTCGCTTACCCGAGGCTAACACTACACGTGTTGTCTTGGCTGAACGTAACACATTATCTGATCAGAATACAGGCCTGGTGATGTCATAGCGCTATAAATATTTCGTGGTGCATATTAGGGGAAGTGCAATGTATGACGTGTGTTTCCCGATTTGAACAGTTTACTCTATTCATTAAGTCAAGGTAGATGACGGAATGTTAGTTTTAGTATTTAACTTGAAAATGTGAAGATGACGAGAGAGAAGAGCCACTTCATTTTTATAGAGATATGTCTAGATACGATGTGCCGTCAGGGCGATCAGTAGTTTCCTTCAAATCAAGTGAGGATGGATAATTATCCTTTACTGCGTCATTAATATAGCGTTTATCCACAATGAGAAGATTGTCTACATAGCGTTTGGTGAATGATAAGGAACAGGCTTGGAAATGATCATCTTGTAAGCGTCTGAACATAATCATATTCGTTATAGTCATATTGTGATATAATGTGTTGTCAAATTTCACATAGATATTATTAATGAGAAAAATCTATAAACCAAAAAAAAAACATCCCCTGAATGATATCTCTTGTATGTAGTAGAGCTAATGAATGCTTTATGACTTTCTCGAACACGATACAATTAATGAACTAAGACGGTCAATTGTGGAGAGGTTTGAAAAGTAAAAACTATATTAAACTATGTCAATATTGGTTGTTACTGGATATGGCCAGACCAGTTTGTTTTCATTTCTCTTCAAATTTTGCAATCCGTTATAAATAGATATGCATTTACCTTTTGTGATAAGGGGGCCTCGGTGGCGGAGTGATCTAAGGCGCTTCGCTGGTGACCGCCAGCCTCACATCGCTGAACCGGCACGGGTTCGAGCCCAGCTGGTCCATGTGTGGAAGTTTGTCAACTACTTGCCGACGGGCGGTGGTTCTCTTCGGTTACTCCGGTTTCCTCCACCAACCAAACTGACTGTCACAATATGAGTGAAACAGCCTTGAGTGTGACATTAAGCCAAACCCCCCACCCCTTTCCGATAAAACTTAATTTCTAATTTCATATTTGATAGTCTCATACACAGGTACTTTGTTATGAATACTAGTGATAACAAATTGAGTGTTGGAGCCCAAGAAGCCAACAATATGAGCCTGTGGAGAAGATTCTTTATTAACATACTTTTCAACCCATGCCACAACCTGATTTAAAATTACTAGATTTTTGAAAATCTATTAGTGTATGATGGTTTTGGCCTCTGTCCCACATATTAAAGTACGAGTTACTATTCTGTATTTAAACTATGATCGACCTTTGGCAAAGTATATGTACACATTCTTAGCCATGCCATCTATTCACTGTACATACCAACAAATGGTTCCCAACCGGTTTCAAATTTATTATTAAACGTCTAATTCTCCAGAAATATTCTAGTATAGACACGGCAACCCATGCCAAATATCACTTTGGAGAAGAATGGTAAAACTGGATCATAAATATGATCTCGTATTTTTAAATATGATAGTTTAATATATTTTAATAGACAGTGTAAGAGATCATGACATAATGTAAATGAAGAATTTATATAATAATATTCACATTCACAGGATTAATTAAATGCAACATTAAAAAGGTGGTGTAAAACGATGCCGGCGTACTGACATCAATTCATATTATCAGACAGATAAAACCTTGTCTGCATATTTCTATAAACATCACAAGAATCAGTAGTGATTCCTGTGAAATTTTTTATCCCAGCCACGGTTTTGTTTAGGCCGTTCGTGTAGACATCTTGAATGACATGACCACACGGCCTCTATGACCGGCTTGAGCGGTATTAAATACAAATATTGCAGAGCGAGGAAATGATAGTCCTATCAAGTCATCTGTTGGAAAATGATGAACTATGGGACCGCCAGACAGAAAACAATGGCCCAACGAGAAAGTATTTATAGAATATAAGTTCGTATTCAGAACAGATACCTGTGAGACCCGACGCTCCCTGTGATCGCATGGTAGGCTGTTCTTATTAAAAAAAAATCTGATCCAAATATTAATCCATTTTCATACCAATTTTAAGAAAAAACGGTTGGCCGTCGAGTAATATATTGCCGTTGTACCAAATAGACTGGAAATACATCGGCTATTTTCTGGACTTTAAGATTATAAAAAAATAGCAAGCCATTTGTGTGTGAAATAAAAATAATGAAAACACAAGATGGTTCCCTACAGGAGAGAAGCGGTCAACAGTTTTCAATGATGTTAACAAGACATGATGATGTTTTATGCACAAAATCCTAATCACTGACCATTATTTTTATCCAAATGAATTCGAAGTCGTTTTCGAAGTACATATATCTGTCACACTGTCATTGTATCTGTACATATATCTGTCACACTGTCATTGTATCTGTACATATATCTGTCACACATATATCTGTCACACATATATCTGTCACACATATATCTGTCACACATATATCTGTCACACATATATCTGTCACACATATATCTGTCACACTGTCATTGTATCTGTTCATTTGAACATCTTGGAGATACAAAATGCATGGTATTCATATACACGTCCCTTAGCCCCGGTGTAAGCGGAACAAAGTATCCAAAGTCCACATATGCAGAACAAACATCTCTCCTGACTCTAATTCTTTCATCTTCTCATTGTGCTTTTTTCTAATATATACGTCATACTTTTCCTTTTATTTTGATAAGTAAAGTTTCCAAGAATAGATCTTCTTCAATATTGAATGTAGTATCTCGTTTCAGTTCTATATTCGTACTATGTGAATATGGTGTGGTTAAATGCGATATATAGGAGTTGACTTGTCAGCTCCAATCGGAGTCTTTTAAGTGGTTATCAGTAAATTTACAACAGCTCTTTTCTCTCATAGTTTCAGTGAAACTAAATAGCAAAAAGATTGTCGAATGGTCGGATCTATAGCCCGACGTCATCTAGAGATTTTCGAGAACGCCCCAAAACTTTAAACCAGAAAAGAGACCAGTCTAGCAGCTTGCCTATGTGTTAAATAGGTGTAAGTCTCCACGGATCAACCAAAGCTCTACTAGAAAATGTATAAAAAATCCAAGATAGCCGCTTTGATGACGTCACAGTGACGTCATTTTCAAAAACGGCATTTTTTTGGTCGATTTTTAGGTCAGATTTTTCGTTCATGCAATTTCCCCGCAACAACTGCGTGATAAATTAGTAAATATTAATGTGATGTGAAATAAAATAGTTTTTGCCCACTTTTAATCGAGGGAAAAACAGCAATTTCGAAGAAAAATGCCGAAAACATTTATTTCCTGGTACCCCACGTGACCCCCATCTTGAATTTACTCATGACCCTCTACTCGAGGGAGGGGGGGGGGGGAAATGCAAATATGCTCAAATGACCCCAATATGATAAACTATAAAGTCACGGGAGTGTCAGCTCTCATTTTTTGTCGTTCCGGTGATATCGCAGAAAGTTTGGTAGGGCGGCCATTTTGGCCCCGCCCCCCAGGCCTGGTAAGTTTAACAGCATGTATACAATGATACATATTTATACGGGAAACCCAACCACTGACGAGTATTCTTTCATCCAAACGAGGTACTCTAGAGTACAATGATCTTATGCACTCCCAACCTTGAATTCAAGGCAACATATAAAGGTTGTGGCAAAAGATTCCGGCGTATTGACAAGAAATCATATGATCTTCCAGTCCAATATTCTCACTGCATATATAAAGCATCACAAGGAATATATCCTTGTGCTGATTTATATCACAGCCACACGTTTATTGTGGTTGTTCGTGTGGACATATTGAATGACGTGACCTCATGTTCCATAGCATCGGTGTAAGAGAAACGGTGGACC
This sequence comes from Hanleya hanleyi, assembly GCA_036873755.1. Taxonomy (NCBI): domain Eukaryota; kingdom Metazoa; phylum Mollusca; class Polyplacophora; order Lepidopleurida; family Hanleyidae; genus Hanleya; species Hanleya hanleyi. The sequence goes on from JAVTVY010008432.1 coordinate 17,104, forward strand.
CCCAGATATGAATGTTTGCATCCTATCATTTAACCCTATCTGGCCTGGGCGAGTTGGGGTGTACCGCAGCCTGGGGGGCATGATGACGTCACTGTGACATCATTTTCAAAAAGAGCATTTTTAGACGACTTTTGGTCAAAATCTTCGAATTCTTTTATTTTTGTTTTTTCTTCGCAAAAACTGCATGATAAATTAGTAAATAATAATCTGATATGAAATAAAATAAGTTTTATCCACTTTTCTATACAGAAAAGCAAAAAGTTTGAAGAAATATGATGAAAACATGATTTTTTTCTGGTACCCATGATCCTCTGCTCGTGAGATTATGCAAATAGGCTCGAAATGACCCCAATATGACAGCCTATAACGTCACGAAGTTTCAGCTCTCCATTGTTTGGCGTTCCGGCGATATCGCAGAAAGTTTGGTAGAGGGGCATTTTGCCCCCCCCCCCCAGGATTGGTAGGGTTATTGGGGGAAGGAGGGAGGGTGGAAAATCAGGGGGTGTTTTTTGGTGACGCTAAGACATATGGTTTCAGTAAAATGAATAGACTCGCGTTGAATCAACATGCTGATTTTTTGTGAAATTTTTGAAGAAATATGACGAAAACATTACTTTTCTGGTACCCCCAATGGCCGCCATTTTGAATTTACCCATGATCCTCTGCTCGGGGGTCATACAAATAGGCTCAAAATGACCCCAATATGATAATCGGAAAAGTCACGGAGTTTCAGCTCTCAAGTTTTTGTCGTTCCGGAGATACGAGCAAAAAAAACAACGGGGGGTGTGTGGCGTTCCCCCAGGCGGAAAAGGGTTAACACAGCCTCGACACTGACATCAGACAAGCGTCACTTGGATATCAGAGCCCGCTCTAGGTAAAATATAGGAGCCGGACACTAGTCTCTGGGGACCATCGTTTTCTTTTCACGTCGGCTTGAACGAAGATGAAGATGAAGACAGGGGCTCGATTATGTCTTCTATCAGCATAATTTGGAATACAGACGTCAGATCCCACAGTCAGTATTCGGTCGTTGTCCACAAAAAATGAGATCTGTTGACTGGTTCTGCCTAACAAATGACCAGATTTTCATTGAAATATACTCCTTTTACGCATAGGGATTTAGATGCAGTAAACAGATCTGATCTGTACATATTTATCTTCGGATAGGTCGACAATATCAAACGATATATTAACGACTGGATTTAGCATAATTCGACAAATAAGTACAAAATGGTTGTTTATAGTCTCACATAATACCCTCGACCGTCGACAGTGTCTTTGTGTTCTTTGTGTCCTTTAGGGGAGAAAGCTTATGCCACGTCAAATGTCCCGTGTCAGTCTCGTCGACAAAGATGGCCTCATCGGTCCTCAGAATGTTATTGTCTAATAACGTGCTCAAATAATTTTGTGGATGGCAATAAAAATCAGACCGTTCAGGCGAGCCCTCTTTATGACAATACAAGGCTTCTTAAGGACAAGTTATAACACGCGATACTTCATTCACTCATCTTGTATTGGCGTATTTTGAAGTCTAACGTTAGAATATACACACACAAGTATATAACATCGTAGAGTGTAATGTGAGATGGACGAAATAGAATGATACAGATCATGTATTTTCGTAGTTACAAGCGTCTAGTCCGGCATCATAATTTAGCCGTTGTCCATTAAAGAATGGTCTTTTAGGTCCTTTAGTCACCATTCAAGTTCCGTAGCTTGAACATATAGCTGGAATTAACGGTGAGAAATTCTCATACCGATGTAATATATGCTCTGGATTCCCTCTTCTGGGCCAAATGGGTATTATAATGATTACGGTACAGATTGTCTACATTTACAGAAAACTTCAAGGAAAGCCTTTCGGAACTTGGAAGAAACCAAGAAGTACACCAGTGGATTCGCAGCGTAGTTTGCGAATGTGACAATTCGGGAGATCCACGTGAAAACGAAGAAATTCCTGTTCGGCAGGGAGAGAAGCTCCTCATTGGCGTAGAAATATAAGAACATGTAGATCCTGAACGGTAAATTACACACCACAAATATAATCACCACGGATATCAGCATTTTGATGATCTGTGATCGGCTCTTGCGGGCTGACATGGGACCGGCTTCTTGATTATCGCTGACAGGAAATTGCTTCTGAAGCGTGTATACCATACGTCCATACATGAAACACAGAATTGGGACTGGTAGCAGAAAGGCGATGCAGTTGAGAATTGTTTCATATAGTTTCATCCATTCTTTGTGATAAGACAAATAGCAGTAGGTACGCGGTCCTGTGGCGAGACGAAAAATCCTGTAGCGACCTATATATCCGTACGGGACTGCTGTTGCCGCCGCTATCACCCATATTATGACCAAAATCCAACACACTCTCCTCCCGCTCCATTGCTTGAGGGATCTCCAAGGATGACATATGGCGATGTATCGGTCCAAACTGACAAACAGGAATATGAGAACTGAACAAATGATGGCGCCTCTGTCGTATGACACAAGAAACATACCTGCAGAGGAATTGAAATGTCGTAAGTTACAGTGGGTATGTATCAAAGATATGTGTTCTGGCATCGTACATGTTATAACAGATTTTGGCTTTTATCTAATGGATCAATTTCCGTGTTTTAAGGCGTTTAAACTGAACAAAATTGAACTGAATCACTTCATTAACTAAATAAAAGAAAGGTAGATGATAACGACCCAGAGATCCGATAACTTAATCTGCGGTTCGCAGTTAGCGGTTAGCTATTCAAAGTTTGAACCGAGGGACCAGCAAGTATTTTCTTCCAATAGACAGATAATTAATATAGGCATTTATATGACGAATTAAGACTCCATATTTGGTACATAGACTATACTCAACGAGCCCCACAAGACGACGCAATTAGTTTGTCTCTCTGCCGCCAGGGGGCGCTGATCTTAACCGCAGTCTGAACCGCAGTCTGAACCGCAGTCTGGCAAATATAAGCACTTCTATGACGAATTAAGTCTCAATATTTGGTACATAGACTATACTCAACGACTCCGATAAGATGACGCAATTAGTTTGTCTCTACGCCGCCAGGGGGCGCTGATCTGACCCGCAGTCTGAGCCGCAGTCTGGTAAATATAACCACTTCTGTGACGAATTAAGACTCCATATTTGGTACATATATGTAGACTGGTCCGTCATTCATAATTCAGCCGTCGTCCATTAGAGAATATCCGCGTCCATAATCCAAAGACCTATTCCATATTCCACATAACAATATTAGCACCAAATTCAAAAAGACAATCATAGTATACATAAACATAGGCTTGTTTCCTGCAAGAGAGAAGCGGTCAACAGTTTTCAATGATGCGGGCAAGACATCATGCTGTTCCAAAAATATCAAATCCGTATCGCTAATCAGTATTCTTAATCCATAATATTCGTTGTAAATTCGTCATCTAAAGAGTGATGTCTCTCAGTCACGCTTTGATTGTGCCTGTTCATATGAGTACCATGAGGATCTTGAAGTACATGGGTTCATACGACCCCTAGCCCCGGGTTAAGCGGAATTAGACACAAGTTACGAAACGTAACGCAATAGATCTTGCACGCTACGCTCGTATTTTGCTATCAGCATGAGATATGTATCGCCAAATTTGAGAAACTTTGAGTGGAGGCGCTTGGTGGTGTAGCCCTGTTTTATAAGTTTCTGCAACACTGTTTTGTGACGTTGATTAAAATCGTCGCATTTAACACAGGATCTAGCAAATGCTACTAGGCGTGATATGTATACGCCATATGCAGGTCCCACTGGAATATTGCTGTCTAGAAAGGGATAGTTTACGATGTCGAAATTGCTTTTGTCATACAGTCGACGAGAGAGAAGGCCCGATTCATTTTTCTAGAGATATATGTCTAAATACGATGTGCCTGTAGGGCTATCTGTAGTTTCCTTCAAATCCAGTGAAGGTGGATATATATCCTTCACTGCGTCCTTTATATAGCGATTATCCACAGCGAGAAGATCGTCTATATAGCGTTTGGTGAATGAGAAGGTTTTTGAAAGCGCCTGCATATAGTCATATTCACAAGCGAACAGATATAGGTCAGCCAATAGGGGTGCACAATTAGTACCCATTGGAATACCTATACGCTGTTGATATATTGTGTTGCCAAATTTCACATAGATATTTTTAATGAGAAATTCAAGCAACTCTATAAACAAAGAAACATCCCATGAGTGATATCTCCTGTATATAGTAAAAGAATGCTTTATGGCTTCCGACATTAGTATATCTACGATCAGTTTTCTTGAACACAGATACTATTAATGAACTTAGACGGTCAATAATGTCCTGATGAGGGATTGTGGTATAGAGAGTCGAGAAATCCCATGTGGATACGTGTCTATACGATATGTGACCTTTAGCATCAAGTTCTTCCGTAAGTTTTTCAAAATCCACATACATTCAACGCCAGAGTTTTTAGAAAAAGTGGCGCAATACCTTTCCCAAAATGCTTTTACTTCCTGAAGGGCCCTCGTCAACAGGGTTGAAAGAAGCTTCGTGGTGCAGCTTCTAGAACCAGCTATGAATCTAGCTTTGTATGGTGATTTATGCATTTTGGGGGTCCAGTATACATCCAGTATACTCAACGAGCCCCACAATATGACGCAATTAGTTTGTCGCTCTGCCGGCAGGAGGCGCTGATCTGAACCGCAGTCTGAACCGCAGTCTGGCATATATAACCACTTCTATGACGAATTAAGACTCCATATTTGGCACATAGACTGTACTCAACGAGCCCCACAGGACAACGAGCAGCAGGGGGCCAGCATACCACCTGGAGGGACGATGGGGAGCGCCTAGGGGCATCTAGGGCGCGGGAGCGGGTGGGTAGCGGGTAGGTAGCATAAATAAATACATAAATAATGGACTTTTTAAAACATTTAAGCCCAGCCACAGTCCAGTTGATATACATACCTACCTGAATTTATAATTATATACTAAGGTGCGTTAGCTGGGTCGTGTCCATAGGAATGTTTCCTATCATGCTGCCTGTCTGTTGTGGACAGGGCTGTATGTAGGTTACTATCGATTTTTTTCTCTCGGATTAATACACACGGAGAGGGGAAGGTGGAGGAGAGGGAAGGAGGGGTAAGTGGAGGGGAGGAGGGTAGGTGTTTAGAGCGAGTGGTGGGTATATTTGCTCAGACGAGCATAACCTATCGCTAAGCCGCTAACGACAGCGGCATGGTAGGCCATGTTGGCCAGCGTTTTACCACCGATTGACGACATGCTTCTTTATATATATATTGCGGTGTCAGCCATGGCTTTAACATGACCGTCTAGGTTAAGCCGCGTTCTCGCTGATATATTCCAGAAGCTTGAAAACCACCTCAAGGGCGGCATCTGTTAAGGGGAATTGCTTTCCATATGCTGGGCTCCCATTTGCTCGTGCCCAGCCAGATCTTTCGATGATATCTTCGATCAACGGCGCTGCGCTGGCTGAGAGTGTTGCTGGTCAACGCCAGCTCTCCAAAGACTGGTTGGCTACTTTACCCAACTCTCGCAGCCCAGAGCCTGGATGATTTTCACGTTTCGCCATTGTGGCAGTCCCATGCATTGCTTACCAAAGTTCTTCAGGTAGGCCCATAGTCGCGCGGCTGACTGCTTGCAATTCCCATATTTAATACTAAATATACTAATGCGCCGAAAAAAGGACGTTGTAGTGATTCCGACGGCGCATAGCACAGGGGCTGCGCATGGCGCTTTTAATAATCCGCCAGTAGAAAGCAGTTTATCGTAATTCTCTTTCGATTGCCATGGCAAACTGTTTCCTTCCTCCCTCCCTGCCTTGCTTCAGAAGTTCGTTTTTTCTTCCTGGCTGATATGGGAAGCTTTCAACGATTTAGTCCTGATGGCGTTTTTCATCGCATCATATTTAGATTTCTCCGCTAGGATGTGACGGAACTCGCTATCAGAAATCTTGTTATGCACAAGTGCTTGCGAGATAACATCTGCGATGGAATCCAATATTGAAGACGCTGTGACGCGAATTTCATCGTGTTTTTTAGCTTTGATGGCCAGGCGTCGAGATATAAACTTGCAAGCCATTCCAGCCAAACCACTTGAAAGAGCCGAGACTTCAAGTGCTACAACAACGGGTGCGGCAATTATAGTCGACAAGAGGCCGACTCCAGTCGCGCCGAGACGCAAATTACAAGCGTCTAGTCCGTCATTCATAATCCAGCCGTCGTCCATTAGAGAATATCCGCGTCCATAATCCAAAGACCTATTCCATTTTCCACATAACAGTATTAGCACCAAATTCAAAAAGACAATCACAGTATACATAAACATAGGCTTGTTTCCTGCAAGAGAGAAGCGGTCAACAGTTTTCAATGATGCCGGCAAGACATCATGATGTTCCAAAAATATCAAATCCGTATCGCTGATCAGTATTCTTAATCCATAATATTCGTTATAGAGTCGTCATCTAAAAAAAAAGATGTATCTCAGTCACGCTTTGTGGCAAGTGGCACAGTGACAAGCGCAGAGTCAACGCCATCTATGGCATTCACCGCTTTGCGGTATTTTTTGTACAAGCTCGACCGTGAATCACGATCTTGGGCGAGTTCATGCTGTATATCACAGATGTACTTTAGCCTGTAGTCATGCGTGGATTCACCCTCGTCCAATGTTGGATATAGTCCCATTATACACTGTCTCCGAGTAAATTTATATACTGTTGTCAATGATCTCTAGCTCAATGTTATCCAAGAGTCGGTTTATCACCTTGAGACGTTTTAAGCCGACGCTTTCATCTAAGAGTATTCTGCCCACACCCACAAGGTCCCGTTACTCGTGTATTTACGCCGTCTAACGACACATGCACAACAGGCTTTTTATTTGCGCTAAGAGCAATAAAAATCCGCAACTCTTGATTAGCGTGCTTATCCTGCCACTTTATCTGAAAGTCTGTTAGTATGTCCACGAAACTGTCGTGAGCGGGAACAGGTGGTAACAGTATTGCAGCACAGATGGTTGAGTCTGGAGGAAGAGTGGTCAGCACGGGAAACGTCGTATTCATTACTATGGCTCCTCGAGGATCAGTGCTTCTTATCTAGAACTCTCCGTAAAGGAGGTGTATTTTGACGTTGTTTTCAAACGGACCGTAGGACATGAATGCCGTACCTCGAGTTAAAACTTTTCTCACAACACCGGCGTTATCGATCTGTACTCCCGATTCGACCACAGCAAGGTCAATGAGCCATTCCATACTGTTACTTTCGGCGAGAGTCCATTCTCCGTTTACTTTTTTCCGTGTGTTTGCCGTGCTAATATCTTCAAGGTCTTTGAAACTTACATCCGGGGATCTTCCTGGCGTAAGCCATTTTTTAACTGAGAGCCGTAGACGCGGTAACCTGCGTCGCCAAACCCTACGGTATCCGCGAGATCGCTTAAGGCCAAATCACTGCATTTGAGCCCTGCGGATTCAACCATGGTTGTCATGAAAACCAAGAGTTATACTCATATAAGCGGTCTTTACTAGTGTATCTGATTTATCTAACAGGGAGAACGTTAGCTGTGGGATAGGGCCAGATATTAGTGGCTTGTACTGTGGATTAGTGAAAGAAATGATTTTTCCACAGTTTATTCTTTCACCGGTCACAGATATAGCTCTGAGAAGAGTGGAAGGGTAGGCCACGCAAGGGCAAGCAGTGCTGGGGCCAGCACTTCGTGCGGTTCCAGCCGTCTCGACTGCCTTCCACACTAGATTGTGTGATGTGCTCGCCTCACCCAGGTGAGCGAACACTTCCTTATGGGGTGCTAGAGTGGGAATTACAAGCGTCTAGTCCGTCATCCATACTTCAGCCGTCGTCCATTAGAGAATATCCGCGTCCATAATCCAAAGACCTATTCCATATTCCATATAACAGTATTAGCACCAAATTCAAAAAGACAATCATAGTATACATAAACATAGGCTTGTTTCCTGCAAGAGAGAAGCGGTCAACAGTTTTCAATGATGCCGGCAAGATATCATGATGTTCCAAAAATATCAAATCTGTATCGCTGATCAGTATTTTTAATCCATAATATTCGTTGTAAAGTCGTCATCTAAATTACAAGCTTCTGGTCCTTCATTCATAATTCAGCCGTCGTCCATTAGAGAATATTCGCGTCCATAATCCAAAGACCTATTCCATATTCCATATAACAGTAATAGCACCAAATTCAAAAAGACAATCATAGTATACATAAACATAGGCTTGTTTCCTGCAAGAGAGAAGCGGTCAACAGTTTTCAATGATGCCGGCAAGATATCATGATGTTCCAAAAATATCAAATCCGTATCGCTGATCAGTATTTTTAATCCATAATATTCGTTGTAAAGTCGTCATCTAAATTACAAGCTTCTGGTCCGTCATTCATAATTCAGCCGTCGTCCATTAGAGAATATTCGCGTCCATAATCCAAAGACCTATTCCATATTCCATATAACAGTAATAGCACGAAATTCAAAAAGACAACCATGTATACATAAACATAGGCTTGTTTCCTGCAAGAGAAAAGCTGCCAACAGTTTTCAATGATGCCGGCAAGACATCATGATGTTCCAAAAATATCAAATCCGTATCGCTGATCGCTGTCTAAAGAATGATGTATCTCAGTCACGCTTTGATTGTGACTGTTCATATGAGTACCATGAGGATCTTTAAGGGCATGGGTGCATACGGCCCCTAGCCCCGGGTTAAGCGGAAGTAGACACAAGTTACGAAACGTAGCACCATAGATCTTGCACTCTGCGTTCGTATTTTACTATCAGCATGCGATATGTATCGCCAAATTTGAGAAACTTTGAGTGGAGGCGCTTGGTAGAATAGCCCTGTTTTATAAGTTTCTGTAACATTGTTTTGTGACGTTGATTAAAATCGTCACATTTAACACAGGATCTAGCAAATGCTACTAAGCGAGATATGTATTCGCCATATGCAGGTCCCACTGGAATATTACTTTCCAGAACGGGAAAGTTTACGATGTCGAAATTGTAATCATCTCTTTTGTCATAAAATCGACGAGAGAGAATGCCCGCTTCATTTTTATAGAGATATAGATCTAAATATGATGTGCCTGTGGGGCTGTCTGTAGTTTCCTTCAAATCCAGTGAAGGTGGATATATATCCTTCACTGCGTCATTTATATAGCGATTATCCACAGCGAGAAGATCGTCTATATAGCGTTTGGTGAATGAGAAGGAACGGGCTTTGAATGAATCGGTTTTTCAAAGCACCTGCATATAGTCATATTCATAAAGAGAACAGATACAGGGCAGCCAACAGGGGTGCACAATTAGAACCCATTGGAATACCTATATGCTGCTGATATATTGTGTTGCCAAATTTCACATAGATATTTTTAATGAGAAATTCAAGCAACTCTATGAACAAAGAAACATCCCATGAATTATATCTTTTGTATGTAGTAGAGCTAAAGAATGCTTTATGGCTTCGGACATTAATATATCTACGATCAGTTTTCTTGAACACAGATACTATTAATGAACTTAAACCAATAGGTCAATAAGGTCCTGATGAGGGATTGTCGAATAGAGAGTCGAGAAATCCCATGTGGATACATGTCTGTACGGTATGTGACCTCTACCATCAAGTTCTTCCGTAAGACATTTTGAGTTTTTCAATATCTACATACATTCAACGCCAGAGTTCTTAGAAATAGTGGCGCAATACCTTTCCCAAAATGCTTTTACCTCCTGAAGGGCCCTCGTCAATAGGGTTGAAAGAAGCTTGGTGGTGCAGCTTCTAGAACCAGCTATGAATCTAGCTTTGTATGGTGATTTAAGCATTTTGGGAGTCCAGTATAGTTTTGGTATGTCGTTATGATTCGTTGGAAGACAAATACCTCTTTCCCTGATAAACTTTTTGTGATTGTTAAATAAATCTTCCAGAGTAAATGCAGTTTGGGAGTAAGTAGACGTATTTGATGAAGATATGTCTACTCTCAATTCTTTAACCAGCACCTGATAATAGTAATATTTACATATGAATACTATATTATTCGGAGCTTTGTCTGCTGGGACCATGACGCTGTCGCCCTGCACTGTCCCAGTCAGGGCACTGTCGGGATTTGAGAACACCAGAACACGCGCAAGGCCAAGCAGTTGTATGCTATTCTCGGTCGTCAACTTCAGTCGACCAGTGGCATGGTCTAGCTCCAGGCCCACGCCGTGTGGCTTGAAGACCTCTTTATTAAGGTAACAGACACTGTAATAACCGCTAGGGGCAACCACAAGATTTCCGCTGACAGAGAAGCTAGAACTTCCGGTTGGGACGTTCTCCCATAGTGGGTAGAAAGTGAGCTCGAGCAGTGCTACTTTGTATTGTCCGTTTTGATTCTTGAGCGCATGCGTGAGATCAATTGCCTCGCCATTTTGAATGTTGCTGAGCGTTACATACATAGCCGGCCAGAGGAAGTGCTAGACCAGTAAGGATTGCGCATGGATAAAGACGTCTTTAGCTTTAATGTAAACGCCACTTACCAGGCGGGCGGGATGTACACCGTACGAAGTATTACTGGGACGACATTCACTCACCAAGATATCTTAGTGAACTTAGAGAACACAGCAAGTGGTGATTTTGCGGCCCAGTTTCCTGATGTATTTGTGAAATACCGTCGGCCTAAATTGAAAAGCGACCAGCTTGTTCAAGCGTGGCGCTCCAATCCGTTGCACTTTTGGCAGAATCAGCTGAATTTCGCCGTGTGGTGCGCCACGACCGGCTGTGGCGTGTCTGTGAGCGGCCATCTAGCGGCTGTCGTTTCTGCTGGAACAGGGACCGCAAAAAGTGCTAGCCACACCCGGGCCCTCTACATCTTCCATGTCTACTTTCAGATCAGGCGGATCCTAAAAGATATTCCGGCACCGCTCCCTCAAGACGACGCCTGGGCGGCGTTTAGCAATCCATTTGGCCGCAAAGCATATGCGCGCATCTGTGCAGAGTTTGGGATGTCGCCGCACACCGATTGGAGACAGAAGCAGAGCGAAAACGACGGCATAGGAACGATTTACTTCTATGCCCAAACGCAGGCTACATGCGACTTCCAAAACCGTACGACCCAACCTGGCATTCGTTTACTTATCAAAACACCGCTTTCACGTTGACTACATTGCGCAGGGATCGGAGGCTGTCAAGGCGTGGACAACGTTCATGCTGGACAGATCGCAGGGCTTCACACATGCAGGCGTCGAGCGTGTTAATGATTCCATTCGAACGTATGTATGGGCCATCCTCGGCGCCCAGGCTCAGACGCGCACACGAATCTTAGGAGAAGCCACAGCATTTGACGCACAGAAGCAGTTTCTCGCCAACATCGAGGATGCGGTCTCCCCTCCAGTTGACCTGTCATCAGCGATCAAACGCTACCAAGACGTCCTGCAGTACGCAGGATCCAAAGTCAACTATGTGTTCGGAACCGGTCTGTACATGGCCACCAGTGACATGTTGCTCCGCATAGGTCCTATCGCCGGTTACAACAATGAGAATCGTATTTGCAACAGAAAATAAAACACTCGGCGAGAACGCGGACGTTAACGTAACAGTCGCTCCCCAAAACACAAAAGGAGATACGGGAGAAAAAGGAGTGGTTCCCACGGCGAGATGTCTCTGCCGCCGCGATCCCAGCTAGTCAGGACGACGACGAAAAGACTGCGATCATCGTCGGTGTCATTGTAGCTGGGCTGGTGACCATTTGGCTATTTCGTTAGCCAGTCACGAGTCACCACATAAAGCAGCCCCGCAGCCGCAACAACCAAGGACCACATATTCTCTGCAAGCCATCCAGATGTTTTCGACATAAGGCTAAGAAGCCAGGAAACAAGGCTCCCAATTATGCCGGGCAGCGACGCCGCGGCTTTTCCGGCAAGCTTTGCGAGGATTCGGCCGAAGGCGTGTAGGTGTTTCTTGACCACTCTTTTACAATCCCGCTCGTCGGAACGACTGGCTTGGAAGGAGTCGGGGTTGGGCCTGGGTACCTACACCCGTCAAAGCAAGCAGTAGGTTGGACACGTTGAAGCCCAGCGCAGTGAGGATGCTAACAATGATTATCCCCTGCTCTCTGAACAATGTGCGAAGTCGCTCAGCCAGGGTAGTGTCTTCGTTGAGGACGCGGTTTATCGTCTCTCGGATTCGGTTGATCTGTGAGCGAATCATCTCCCGACTGGCAGTTGCAGCCTCGAGGCGGGCGGCCCGTTCATCATCAAGTTCTCGAACACGCTCCGCAACGCGCCTTCGAGAGAACTCATCTACGTCAGTCTCATTCAGTTTTCTTTCCTCGAGATCAATGCGGTCATCCAATGCTGACAGCTTGGCCAGGTTGTTGGTGAGCTCATCCAGAATGGTCTGGAGGGCCTTGTCAAGCCCACACAGATCTCGGAGATTTAAAGAGGGGTCACGCATGGTGCCGGGACTTCATCGATTTGCGCGTCCGTGAAGGCCGTTTCCATTTTCTGAACAGCGTCTGAGGCTTCCTTGGCTCTTCCGCCGCGGTCCTGCAGTTCAACGCTTTCGACAGCCGCTGCAGCCCACCAAGCTCTTGGCTCGCTGTCTGTAGAGCTACCACAGCGTGAGGAGGCAGTTTTGCCGACGACTGACAGCGCCAGTCTATAAACCCTAGTTCATCCCGAATTGCGTACGAATGTTAGTTAAGTCCAAGTTGAGGTAAGCCACAAGGTGCTGCTTCCAGTCAGTCGTGAGTTCAAACTTCGAGTAATCCCTACCTAGGTTAGGAGTAATCCCATTCTCTGCCTGGTAGTTGTAGTAGTCATCGACAGTTGTCTGGACTAACTCTTGTTGAAGAGAGAGAGTGGCAGGAAAGCGGTCGCCTTCTTGCGCTTGAGCATCCGGAGGACCCCTGCTGCCGGTTGACAAATCGACATCGTCCGTTTCCTCGTCCCTCCTCGTTTCTGTCTCTTCGAGACGGCCTGTATCAACATCATAGTCTGCCATATTGAACTATCACAGATTATCACTTCAATATTACCTTGGCGGGATGGCTTCTTCAGAAAACGGTCGCAAGCTTAATCCCTACCGCAGACTTCGTGAGCCACTTGGGATCAAGGGGGTTCGCCAGGCAGTTGTGATCACAAACAACCCCAGCACTATCGACCAGAACCAACAGCTACTAGTGCGCTTTCCCAATCTCGGAGCTCACGATGTTATTGTTCCGGGGACCGCTCGCCTCGCCTTCAACATCGAATTGAAATCATCCGACGCGAATCGAACCGTGGTTCAGAATCTGGGCCACGCAATCATACACAAGACAAAAATCAAAATCAGCGGCAATGAGGTTATGAGCATTGACGACTCCGACGTATACCACTGCTAGTCAAGGAGCGCAATAATGCAACCTACCAGGGTATAGATACCAGCAGAAACCAGAACACGACAAAGCTTCGGGTTGGTGCCGCGGATGCTGAAAACAACAAGAAAACATATAAAGCCATAGCGCGGGCATACGGCAACCGCTACTTTGTCCCGCTTGACTTTGAGTTGCTGGACAGCCACATGCCTTTCTATCAAAGTGCGCTTGGTGATCGTCTGGAGTACGAACTGACATTTAACGATTACAGTCGCGTGATCGTCGCAGAGGGTGATCCAGCTGCCAGTTACAATATTGTGAACATCTACCTAGAGGTCGAAATGGTCACGCAAAATGATCTCGCCAGATTGATCCGAAACCAGTATGCAGGACGCCTAGCTCTCCTCTACGACAGGGTGCTCCGCCACCGCAAACTGACACTAACAAGTTTGACACTCTCTGGAACATCAACTTGAACGTACCCGCTCGCAGTATGAAGGGCATTCTCATGCTATTCGAGGACCCTGACCCCTGGAAACGCGACACTGAGGACTTCTATAATCCGCACATCACGAAGGTGGAGGTGTGCATCGAGGGCGTGCCGAATCAGCTGTACAGTCAAGGACTGAGAGCGCACCAGCTGTGGGATGAGACCAAGAAAGAGATCGCAGCCGGTAGCAAACGCCAATCCGAGGTTGCAATTTCCGCAAAAGACCTGGATCTGACTGACGTCTCTCTGGGGGAGTTCCTGACCACAAAATATGCACTGTGGCTGGATCTGCGAGCCACGAACGATGACGGACTACATGGGAGCGGCCGAAGAGTGGTGAATGTCAGCGAGGGCATCACCATCCAGATCACAGAGGAAGCAGAGCCGCCCGGCGCATTGAAAGTTTATCTGTACATCATCATGGATGCACAAATCAACATCGAGGATGGCCGAATCAAAGAAGTGCTCAATTAATGGCGCAGCCGGGCTGCTTCCCAAACACCCCCACTCCGCTATTATATGTAGCCAGACAGGGTGTGGCTCTTGACCTACTTGAAGGCCACTTCCATGGTGTTTTGAGCACATCGTCATCTTCTGTCCTACGATTTGCTACAACAAAAGCTATCTATCCCGACCCGGCGAGCGCCTCCACGACTATCTGCGAGCATTCTATTGCCTATTTGCCGGAGAAAACACTGTGTACAAAGAAGCTCTAACCAAAAGGCTCTAACCAAAAAGAAAGACAGGCTGTCTGAGCTAGCCTGCAGTGGTCGTCACACAAAGCAGAGTGTTTGGGTGCTGACCCAGAAGTACAACTCGGTCTTGAAGGATCTACGAGAGCAGACGTGATGGTGCGCTCTGTTTCACTGTAAGGACCGCGATTCTTTCGAAGGATGCCTCCACGAGAACGATGTTATTCCAGCGAGAGGTGGGTGACTCAAAGCTAGGGCGCTGCTGGCAGACACAAAACATGCAAAACTCCTGTTGAAAACTGACTAGCCGGCTACGTATATGGTTGTTTGCTAACCATTGGAACAGCTGCGTGCGTGCTGATTGTACAGTCAGGCTGTAAATGCTCGCGCAAGTGCTACTGCTTGACCAGATTCTTACTCTCGGGGCCTTGGTGTACATCATTTACGAATATATTAAACTAAGGAGGTACGTAAGGCATAGTGTCAACTTTTGCCTGCAGTACGCGCAAATGATACGGGCCACGCACGTAGCAAACATGGATTGCGATGAGATTATTGACAAGCCGGGATGGCCATTGCTAGTAAGCGCGAAAGACTAACAGAATTGGCCGCCGGAGGACAGGCCAAGCAGTACATGGGGAGGGTCATTACACCGGACCAGGTCGAAAGCTTTGACGATATAGAAGTTGAGAAACTTTATGCTCGCTATGAAGCGCGCTTGAGAGCTAAGATGACTAAGACCTTGGGGACAGCTGCCCTTCAGCTCTATGCCATGGCAGCCAGCACTTTGCTCCCCATTCCATCTGAAAATCAGTCAAAGCTAGTTGCTGATCTAGAAGATGACCCTTTTGTTTAGCAAAGGCTAAGCAATACTACCTGTCAGCTATACCACCGCTTTGGAATGTTCTTGGCACCCCTGACCACATTACTTGCCACTGTTAAACACTGCCAAGTTGGACACACATGCCTCCGGACATACGATGATGACGGAGGTACTGGAACCACAAGCGAATCCGCTGATACAGCTACCCGTGAGAGTGACTCGGCAGACTCTCAGTCAGGAAGTGACAGCGCCTGATGAAAAGAACCCTAAAATGTGGAAGCTGGACGAAAGGGCGCTGCCGCGCGGAAGGCTAAACCAGAACGACTGGAGATGGAGCTCCAGGAGGCCAAGGAACGTCTTGCACCCACAGGAGTGTCGCAGACTGCCGAGACGACCACCTCAAACACCGAACCGACCGTCAGAAACCACAATGGGCTCCTTATATACTATGCGGTTTAGGAATTGCAGGGGCTTTGCTCGTGGGAAACATGTTGCGCTCGCATGCCTTTACAGAATCGCCGCCTGTGAGAGAGCCAACTAATCGTCGAGCGGCAGCGCGTCTGACGCCAGTCGTTCCGACGGTCGTTCCCGCTGTCGAGACTACGGAGACCGAGCAATTAAAGGATCCTTTTCATATACAATGTCTTCAAAGATGTCAACCTTCAGTAGAGAAGGTAAAACCAGTAGCCGTGCCTACTAGAAAACATGGCCTCGATTGCCTTGCTAGTTGGTGGAGCTCTGGTCAATGCTCTTGCCTTCAGTGGGTCGAATTACCTCTTTTCCATGTTTCGAAGTTCGGGTGTTGACGAAGAGCGCAAACGTCATGACAAGGCTATAGACCAGCTGCAGGCTGCAAGGGATGCATGGACAAAAAAGCGAACCGAAAGGCTTGACTGGATAAATGAAGAGCTCCGACGACAGAGACACGCCGTGCGCACATTCCATGACCTCGATGCCGCAATCCGCGAGTACTCCCAAATCACGGGCAAAATACTTGACCCTCTCGGCCCAGAGCCTCGACTTTCAGACATGTACGTACCTTCGGGTAACCAAAAAGACCGGGAGATGGTCTTTGTCATTCTAGGAATGGGCGTGACGGGGCTCGTGGCCTATAAAGTAGGCAAATTCACCAAATTGGCGAATAAATCGCGTGCTGCTTTATATCGTTCGTGCCCTGTCCCAGCCGCACGAAGTGCTGCTGGCTGGAAGCCTTTTTCGAGTCATTCCACGGGGCAGAGCCGGCATCTAAACGCCTCGACCGTTGACTAAACCGCCCACACAAAGTGCTTGGATGGCGGCGAAGTTGTCCCGGAGTTTCTCCAAAATCTACTACAGCCCGCAGGATTACTGGCGTGGTATCGCTGCAATCAAGAGGCTCGCACACGCTGCATCCACAAAGGCGCGGAATTTCTCCGAGGAAGAGACCAATGCTTGGCTGAAGAAACAGGCTATGTGGCAGATATAACTTCTTGCCCCACGGCGCATTCCGAGGCCGGGGTTTGCTGTCTCTACGCCCAACGAGGTTCAGCAGGCTGATGTCTTGTTTCTCTCACATGATAAGGTGCGGCGTAAGACGTTCGAGTATGCCATGACCGTGGTCGACGTTGCCAGCCGTCACAAAGCGGCTGAGCCTGTCACATCGAAGGAGTCTCTGGAGATTGCATCCGCTCTCTCTCGTATCTACGGACGTGGACCTCTGAGATGGCCAAAGTTGTTGCAAGTTGACCCAGGGCCCGAGTTCATGGGTTCGGTGAGTCAGCTGCTGATTAAGCACGGCGTGTCGGTAATACGTGGCGAAAGAGAAGCTCACCGAGGTCAGGATATCGTGGAACGATTCAACCGCACCTTGGCCGAGCGTCTCTTTGAGCACCAATACGCCCAGGAGATGAAGTTACAGGCAGCCGGCCGGGGTGAGAGGTCGAGTGAGTGGTTGGCTCGGTTGCCCGCTGTGGTATCGGCTCTAAACAACGAGGTGACTAGCCTAACTGGAAAAAAGCCCTCTGACGCCATCAAGGCAAATACTGTGGCACAGAAACCCTCGTTAGTGGCGTCCCGTCCCGTTGGACTCAAAGAGCAAAAGCTCCCCTCTGCTGTGGGCGTTCGCTTCCTCTACCAGCCAGGTGAGCTAGAGGGTGGTCGCCGTCGCGCGACCGGCCCTGTGTGATCACTCCAGATCTACCGGCTTGGACGCTCAGTCACAAAGCCAGGTGCGTCTGTCTTATATTATCTGCAAGATGGGCCTGCTCCTGGATTTGTCCGGGAAGCGCTCATGGTGGTGCCTCGTGATACCCAGCTGCCACCGGATGGTGTACATGCTCGCTGAGTACCACACCCCCTCGTTTTCGGTTGCACTCTAGGCAACAGAGGCGCGCATTTCCCTTGCAGTGCCCTTGCTGTTATCCAGCCTGTCTACACTGAACTGCTGCGTGTCCTTGTGTTTGTAGGCCGAGGGCATTTTGATATTACACGCAGCGCAGCGATTCGTTTGGCTCTCTTTGAGCTGCAGGACGTAGTCCAACTTGAGATTTAAATCGTCAGGGCTTTTAGCTTGATCCTGGCGCTTGTAGGACACGAGCTTCTTCTGGATGGCCTTCCTAATGTCGTGCTCTGTGGGTTGCCTGACCTCAGTCCTCTCTACTGGTGGACAGGTTACCCGTTCTAGCTGGTGCATATACTCCACACGGGACAGGGCCAGGTATACTAGGTTGGATCACTGGAGACAGTCGTCGATGATCCAGATCCTTTGGGGGTCATAAATGGTGAGACCCTGGGAAGAATGTACTGTGAGTGAATAGCCGAGGCGCCAGTCATCAGATTTGATAGCCCCTTCCGCAACCTCCTTTGTGACATTTTCTATGTCATTGAGGACAAGCTCTTCTGTTCGATCTGTGCCGGGTATGGTAACCATAATGTTCTGTTTTCTGCTGTCTTTGGGGTGGTATAGCAGTGGTACTGGCGTGTCTGGGGATTTGTCCTTGTGTCTCTGGAGCAACAGCTCCTGGGCTCGGTCTCGGACCTTCTGGAGGCTGGTTAGGATAAGGTCTTCGGGCCTCCACCGCTCCACAAACCGGTCCCACCTAGGCAGCAGGGGAGAGCCTTTCGCATCTCCTGGCACTGGACCTTGTCAATCTTGGGGCGGATGTTCTTTTTGGGGGGTTTTGAGGACATCGTGTTTCGCCCTATGGTCTCTTCGTAGTAGTCTGCCTTTTGTCGCAGCCAGTCATGGGACATTTCTCCAGCAATTGGTGGAGGCTGGCCTAGATCACCGCAGCAGACGACCTGAACCCCACGCTGCTCTAGCCAGTCGAAGACCATCTCGAGGATAGACCTGGGCACAGTGCAGACCTCGTCCCAGATGATGACACGTGGGATGAACTTTTGGCCCATGCGGTCGGGCGTCCAGTCATTCTGGCCGCTCCATCGGAAGAAGCTGTGGTAGATCTGGGCTTTGACTCCTCTGCCCCTCATCTCCTTTGTGAGGCGGTGAGTCGGGGTGACCACCAGGGGTTTCCTCGTACGGAACAGTTCAATCGCTCTCGTGGGTTTTCCGCTACCCCCTCCGCCGTTGAGATAACTCAGCCGGTGTCGAGTCAAGGGGTCCTCATAATGTGGCGCGGTGCTGGGTGGGAGGCTTTTCTGTTGTCTTTTTATACTCTATCTTGGGGAGGTATACAGCGTGTTCCTGTGGCATGTACAGATGCTCGCCCTTTTCTCGCCACTGGACTGGGGCCACTGGTGGCAGGAATTGCACATTGAGCCCACAGCTCCCGCACAATTCCTCTATACAGTCGCAGAGTTTAGGAGCCACATATACCTTGACCCCCTCAAGCTTGTGCAGCGCTGTTTTCTGGACGTAAATGATATCAGTGGCCACCCGGACGGCCTCTTCGAGATGAAATCTGGCCAGCATTCAGAGGAGGTTGATATGGGCGTAGGCCAACATCGAGGCCCTCAGGTGAGTATACTCGGGCTGCGAGCCATCATAGTATGTAAGGATGTAGCCTAAAGGTCAACTTTGAGGCGTGCCGAACAGTGTGCCCTTTTGGCGGGTGTCACGCACGAGAAAGTCGAGTTCTCCCTGGTCAGTCACAAGCCTTCGTGTCAAGTCTCTTGCCATCGGCTTTGCTGCCCTGTGTAAACTTGCCTATAATGCTGCATCCTTGGTTTCGGTCGTCTGGGAGCCAAACCTCAGTTTGCCTCTCAAAGGCAATAATGGCTTCACGAACCTTGAGGATTTTCAGGAGGCCAGACTCTGTAAGAAAGGCAAGCAGGGGCGTTGGGACTCAGCCCTGTTCTGCGAAATGCCTTCCGAACCAGGCAGGGATGACGGGGTGGACTTTTTTTCTTCGAACTCTCATTCCTGGACCTCGGCAAAGCCGGTGTCGATATCTTGGGGAAGCGGGTGGCGATACATATCGCATGCTGATAGCAAAATACGAACGTAGCGTGCAAGATCTATGGCGCTACGTTTCGTAACTTGTGTCTAACCCATGTACTTCAAGATCCTCATGGTACTCATATGAACAGTCACAATCAAAGCGTGACTGACATACATCATTCTTTAGATGACGACTTTACAACTAATATTATGGATTAAGAATACTGATCAGCGATACGGATTTGATATTTTTGGAACATCATGATGTCTTGCCGGCATCATTGAAAACTGTTGACCGCTTCTCTCTTGCAGGAAACAAGCCTATGTTTATGTATACTACGATTGTCTTTTTGAATTTGGTGCTAATACTGTTATATTGAATATGGAATAGGTCTTTGGATTATGGACGCGGATATACTTTAATGGACGACGGCTGAATTATGAATGACGGACCAGACGCTTGTAATTCAGGGTTGTGGCGATCGCGGTGCTGAGCGAGTCGTCGAGTTGCTGGTGCTTGGACTTGCTGTCGGCCATCGTCTGCTGTGCCATTTTGTTGCATGGATGTTGAATGCAAGAGCGCCCGCAGTATTCTACTCGCGGTTCTCCGCCAATTCGCTGACCCGCTGCCCCGCTGCCAACCCGGAACCCCATGGGCGCCACCTGTACACCTTCTACACACCCTCTAGACGTGAAACACGCTGAGGTCCACACGCTACCCGCCCGCTACCCCCCCCCCCCCGCTACCCGCGCCCTAGATGCTTCTAGGCGCTCCAACGCTGTCTGCTCGCTCCCCATCCTCCCTCCAGGTGGCATGCTGACCCCCCCGTGCTGCGCCCTCGGTTCCAACTCTGAATAGCTAACTGCTAACTGCGAACCGCAGTCTAACTTATCGGAGCTGCAGTACAGAGAGACTATGTTCCTGAGAAATAGCGATTTTTTTTAATGTTTTATATGTATTCCTGTTTATATATAGGCTTTTTGTGAGCAAAGTAATACTGATAAGTTTCACTCAATATTAATTTAAATGTACTCACACAGGCTTCGTCCCAAGTGCGCTGCATCTAGTTGAAACAGATCAATGAACGGTAGGATTGGTAAGAAGCTCAGGACGACTAGGTCAGCCACTGCCAGGATCGCCAAGCAGAGGTTCACTGTCGTCTGCATCGTCTTCACCAAGCCGGCCAGCAGGAGAACGATAATGTTACCGACGACACCGACGAGGATAACGCTTCCAAAGACGACGGTGATGATTATTCTTTCGGTAGAAGAGAGCTCCCATTCTTCCTCCACCAGCTCGTCCTCTAGAACGGTAATTTGTGTTGTATTGTTCATAATGAAATTTAATCAGCAATATTTCACGATCAAATCTTCTGGAAAGACACTCGTAGTCTGTTAATGCTTCTGGCGCATTGGCTTATGGAAATCTCTTAAACTTTTCAAGACAACTGAAGTCCGGGCAATTGTTCCATCCGATTCGTCCAGTTAGAAGAATTTTCGGACAGACAATGGAGAGTTATATACTTGGCCTTTCCTGCCACACCGTGAAGCGCGTCTCCGCCTCTTTAGGCAAAATCCGCGCGGTAATCAATTATGGACATTATTAGCATTGATAATAGTCAATCATCTCGCCGAATAAGCGACGATAACCCATTATGTCCAGTTTACCGGTAGTTTCTGCATTGAAGCCTGTTCCTGTTTCTGACATAAAGTCCATGGCTGAGTAGCAACAAGATGAGCAATTGAGATAAAGGTTAATTGAAATGCAATCACTTCGTCAGGCGTGTACAATATCAAAATGACGTAGGTGATATCCGAAGCAATTAGCCATGGAAAAGTGGTATTCATTGTATATAACTGTTTTAAACCTGGCCTCAACAAGAGAATAAATAATTCCGCCTCGCCGTGCTGCTTTTTCCGAGGGTCCCCGGCCTATGGGAATATTTTTTCCAGCCAAACCTCATTATGTGCGTTCGAGGGCAACGGCATGGTAGGGGTTTCCGCTTGCGAGTGGGATTTTGTGAAAGTGAATTTGTCGATGTAATTAGCGACAAATCTGAGAGAGTTTATGCTGATGGCCACGGCCACAAGGATGGGTAAAATGTCTAATATGCATTATTTTAAATGCAATACATCTTTTATTGGTGAGATAGAACAACGTCATTTATTCATGCATGACAAATGTCGTTTATCGCCTTTGTATAAGAACATAGCGACCAGCAGCCATTTTGTAAATCCTGTACCAGCGTTCGATGGGACGGTTCGAAGGGACTATGGCCATTTGAACCGAACTTTCGGGCTTGCCAGTGCAGAATAAAAGGACGACGCGTTTACATTTTGGTTGTTATGTAAAGTTGTGAAGCGGTCACCTGTAAGTAATTTAACCAATTTGGCACCAAATTGTGTGTTTTATACAGAAAATATCTACAATGTTTAGTCTGTTATCGACAGTCAAAAGTGACGTAAAACACAAACAAAATATTGGATTGCGCAGACTTATTGGGATTATTAAGTAGATTATTAAGCTATTGCTTGCCCATTGTTGAACACATATATAGGGCTCTCAGTCATTTAACAAACTAAGAAAATACGGGTACCGGTGATTAATTTCCGAATGTGGAATTACAACAATCGCTTTTCCCGGACTTTCTATTCAAGGTATTTCAACGGAATGCATTTAATTGGATATATATATAATATATCTCGATAAAACAGATAGTTTATCGGTATATTGAATCACAAAGTTCACACATTTGTCTTAGTACAAGTACTTAGTTCACCCGAGATGTCTCCATTGGTACTCCGGGCGGTCCTCGGCGTTCTCGTGTGATTTCGGGCGTTTCTGGGTGGGAGTACACAAAAATACGATGTAATTCAAATTTCCAATTTTATTTTTGTTCCTTATGACAGTGAGCGTTCACAGTATGTGGTTGGATATTCTGTCTGTACCAAAACGTGTTATGTGAAAAATCGAAGAAACTAAATTTTGAGCGAAGATTCGGCCCCAGTAGCTGAGGTTGAAGTAACAAAAATTATATTTTGTACTCAAACGGGTCAAATATGATATTTGAAAAGTAGAAGCCATTTGGAGTTGATTTGTCTGGTTTCAGTTATTAATCTGATTTCCAGCTTAGCCGGATAACTTTAGAGTGCACCATTTTTTCACCCAAAGACATCGGCATGCGCAGCGAATAGTGACAGCTGGTCTTACGGATAAAATAATCCGTGATAGTTGATCTACTCCTACCACTGTGAACAAGCTGTGGTTACAAAGTGCCAAAAAATCACCAGTATCTTGCCTCGTTTCTCTACTGGCCTTCTTTTGACGAAAGCGATGATTTCAAGAAAACGTCACCACTAGCGGTATTGTGCGTTCCGTTTAGACGCTAATCCATACTGCTGATTTTCTTTATCGTCACCAGTTCCCTCGCCCCCTTAAGCTAATGATACTGGTGACGTTTGTAAAAACTCACCGTTTAGGTGCCCCAGATGTATTTCCGCTACTGTTGACAACGTAATAAATCACCGATTTTATCTGAGCGGGCAGTCTTTGATGTCAAGGGCCGAGGCGCAAGTATAGGTAAATATTCGCGCGGAGGGACGGGTCTTTCGCTTATCGGGATTATCGGTGACGCGCAGACGATACCGGTCTCAACTTTTCATATCTGCTGTTTATCACCAGATATGAGCGGAAATCAGCACGAAGGGTCCGAAAGTAGAGGTACTTTGAAGATCCGATCTCCTTTGCTGAGTAAACCTGTTCTAGAACGAAACTGGTTCATATTAACTTGGACTAAGAGCGAAAACTTGAGGTGAAGTACGGTATGGCCAACTGAATATTTACAACAACAGCGACGTTTACAAATCGGTAGAATGGGGATAGGTTATATCTGCCCAGTGGCAGATTTCGGCGTATTGGTAAGGGCTGATGAGGCGAGCAGAGAGGGTGTGGTGGAACGTTACCCTGCCGCTTTCCATTGTAGCCCATCGAGCCAGTGAGCCATTCTGAATTTATTTTATCACGCTGAGGTTAGGTTCATCTTAAGCCTATCATCATAGTCCTAGGCAATTACATATTGTTCAAGTTTTGTTTTTCCAAAGCGAAGTCGTATTTTGATGTCTCAAGGTGATTCGGTGTCTATAATTATCGCAAAAACACACGCGCGCAGTTATAAAAATACAAATGGATTAAGTATATGTGTAATATTTAATGATTGATTAGAGGTATTATTATTACTCTCCAAAAACAAGTTGGGTGAAATTCCATTCAAGTGAGTGGAAGTTGATCCCACTCAATACTCAAGATAGATAGATAGATAATTTATTTTGCATATTTATGCCCGAGGGCTAAAAGCAATACAATACAAACATATAAGACACAAGTACACATATTGAAAATCTCTACAGTTACATTTTAAAACATAGATACAAATGCAGAAGATTTGTACGTGTGAGATATGGCTCGTTTAAAATGGGGGTTGTGGGGGGCCTAATCGTGTATTTGCGCCTAATCGTGTCAGCGCCAAATCGTGTAACAAAATTGCGCCTAATAACGTGTTGCGCCTAATCGTGTAGGAAATTTGCGGTTAATGGTGGAACTGCGCCTAATCGTGTACGAAATTTGCGCTTAATTGTGGAACTGCGCCATATCGTGTACGGAATATGCACCTATTTGTGTAAATGCGCCTAATCGTGTAAGGAGGTTGCGTCTAATCATGTAACTGCTCCTAATCATTTGAACGATCTTGCGCCTAATTTTGCGTTGCGCCTAATCGTGTAGAAAAATTGCTCCTAATTGTGGAACTGCGCCTAATCGTGTAGGAGATTTGCTCCTAATTGTGGAAATGCGTCTATTCGTGTGAGAAATATGCTCCTAATTGTGGAACTGCGCCTAATCGTGGAAATCATTTTGCGCCTAATTATGCGTTGCGCCTAATCGTGTAGAAAATTTGCCTCTAACTGTGGAAATGCGCCTAATTGTGTATAGAAGCTGCGCCTAAACGTGCACAAAGTGAAGACATAAGTAGTATGTAAAGGACGGATAAAGTCAACTTGACCTTTCGTCATTTTTGGGGAGGTCACGGGGAGATCACGTGATCAAGAGGTCAAGGTCACTATAGTTCCGGGACTTCCGGTCACGTATTCCTACGCGGTGATGCGGTCTAGCGATGATGCGATCGCGGGAAAAAGCCTCCGCGGATAGAAAGTAGTCCCAAATACGCGGAGAGCTGGGAGAAATTCTCCGGCAATCGTCGACAATCTTCGGGACATTTTGGGGGCCAGAGGGGCCCCTAGTGGGCCGATTGGGTCGAGTGCGGTGTCAAAGTGGAGCGCTCGTCCAGGACGGTGAAGTCCTGGGTTGGTGCATGTAAATTGAGGAATTTGTCCCGAAAATATAAAAAGCAGAACACGGACTTTACCCTTAAAATAGGGGAAAACTCCTATCAACCAGGTCCAAAAGGGTTAATATCGGTCTCCGGCATATCGGGCCTGCCTATCAAGTCATGGATGGGTGTATGTAAAACGAGGACTCCGAAAATATAAAATGCGGAACACGGACTTCACTTTACCTAAACAATAGGAGAATGATTCGAACATCTGCATCCTATACTGAAAAATGCCTGTATAGGGTATGGGGGTGGTCATTTTTTGTGGATTCCACTGTGGGTTGTGGGGCCTTGTTCTCTTCGTCTCACCACGTAAAACACGATGGGAAGGATCTAGGAGCTAAGCGGTGGAATTTTTCGAAATGTCCCGGTACCGGATAGGTCTGTATATAGGCCCATAATGGCTCAGTGGATAGATCCATACTTGGCAAATCACACATGTTCATTGCGATACGGGTTGCGGGATCTTGTTTTTCACATCTCACCACGTAGAACACGATGGGCGGAGTCCAGAAGCTAAGCGGTGAAATTTTTCGAAAAGTACACGGAGGTCTGGATAGGCCCATAGGCCTACTGGCTCAGTGGATAGGTCCATACTGGGCAATTCACACATGTTCATTGCGATTTGGGTTGCGGGATCTTGTTTTTCACGTCTAACCACGTAGAACACGATGAGAGGGGTCGCGAAGTTAAGCGGTGAAATATTTTTGAATGGTCCAGGTACCAGGTAGTCTGCATATTGGCCCATACTGGCTCAGTGGATAGGTCTATACTGGTAAATTTACTCCTGGACATTGCGATATAGGTTATGGGTTGTTTTTCTCGTCTCACCACGTAGAACACGATGTGTGGGGTCCAGAAGCTAAGTGGTGAATTTTTTTGAAAAGTTCACGGAGATCTGGATAGGCCCATAGGCCTACTAGCTCAGTGGAAAGGTCCATACTGTGCAATTCACACATGTTCATTGCGAAACGGGTTGCGGGATCTTGTTTTTCACGTCTAACCACGCGACACCCCACACGATGGGAGGGGTCTCGAAGTTAAGCGGGGATTTTTTTTTGAAAGGTCCAGATACCGGGTAGGCCTGTATATTGGCCCATACTTGCTCAGTGGATAGATCTATACTGGGAAATATACTCTTGGACATTGCGATATAGGTTGTGGGATCTTGTTTTTCACGTCTCAAAACGTAGAACACGATGGGCGGGGTCCCGAAGCTAAGCGGTGAATTTTTTTGAAAAAGATACTGCGCGCATGCGTAGTGGGCAAATAGTGGACGTTTGGGATCTAGGTGAGCCCCTAGTGTTCCGATGGTGTCGTATGAGGTCTTATTGTCAAGCTCTCGTGGAGGAGCATCCGACTGGACTAATGTATCGTCCGTTTTCATTATTCTGCGCCTGCGCAGTCTGGTAGTAATATAGAAAACAGACATTCTGGGGGTGCGTGAGGTGTGTTTGGGGTAGAGATGGACCACTATTGGTCCAAATGGGTCGTGGGAGGTGTCAAAGTGAAGCTTTTGTAGGGTAGGGTCAGAATGGCGCGTTTTTGTATTGCAAATCGCGTTAATCTGCACATGCGCAGTTGGGTGTAGTAAGTAAAGTGGTCATTTTGGGGGTGCGTGAGGTTGTGTTTGGGGTAGAGAGGGACCATCCTTGGTCCGAATGCGTCGTGTGGGGTGTCATTTTGTAGCTGTCGGTATGTCGACCACCATTTGAGGCATGCCCACGTGATCTGTGACGTCATTGGTGACGTCATCAGTAGAAGTATTAGCGAAAGCGGACATTTTGGGGTGTGTAGGAAAGCATTTGGGGTAGAGATGGACCATCTGTGGTCCGAATGGGTCATGTGAGGAGTATCAACGCCTGCTGAACGCTTCAACGCCCTGGTGAATTAGCCCTGAAGCTCTGATTTTCAAGATAGTCCATGAAATTGACACTAATTCATCGAAATGCGGTGACGCCCGTCAACGCCTGTCGTTACGCCTTAACGCCCATGATGTAGACCGGTGAGAGAAAAACAGCAACAACAATGATGACAGATCAATCATTTTATTGTCGCCTCCAGTATATCAGACCCTAGCTGGGGGAACTGCGTTGGGTATGTTTATAATACAAGTAGCCTCAAGTAATCAGAGGCCACCATTTGGCGCTGCATCTGTCATATTCTTTCTTGCCCGTTAGATGTATTCTCGGCTGCTCTTGTCCAATCAGAAGTCGCCATTTCAGAAAGTTCCATCTTCGGCCATGTTCGCTCTGATCCGTTTTTTTCTAATCGTCGTCGGGCAGGACAGGATACCGTTGAGGCAACATATCCTCAAATAGTTGTTTGCGCATTCTGAGTATCTATCAGTGCATGGGTGAATACATTCATCCGATGGGGTGGTCGGTCAGCTTGGTAACGAAAAACGTGACATTGGTCAGCCTCTCTACGACCCATTGGGTGTTGGCGCGTTGTTGTTGGGCCCATTCCGACACATCCAATTGGTCCACTTGGTCAGGCACGGTCTCTAGCGATGCCCAATCCGTGATGGTAAAGGGTAGGTCAAATACCCGGATGTTACTGCTCGAGTAAAATTATCAGACTTGGTCTGTCTCATTATGCTGCAGCACATAACCAAACGCCAGATTCAACTTGAAGGCCGTCGTTTGATCGTTGAAGTAGGCCTCCACGTACTTGAAGAGCCGAGACAGGACCTCTAACCGGAAATTGTAGATGTCTAGTAGCGGGCGATGACGGTGGAAACATCGACGGATCATGAACCAATGGTCCCTGTAAATGTCACTTAATGCATGAGCGTCCGGTAAGAGATCACTGGGGGCATCCACTGGATCTTCCTGGAAATGCTCGATGTCGTCAGGCGTATGTGGAACAGTATCACCTGTGTCCGGCTGGATATCTAGGCCCTCCTCGACTGTAGACACAAGCAAACTGGACATGGGTATTGTATAATACAGGACAAATATTGTACAATACAGGACAGATGTGGTATAATGCATGAGAGATATGATATAATCGAGAACAAATATTGTATAATACAGCACAGATTTAGTATAATGCAGGACAGATATGGTATAATACAGGAAAGATATGGTATAATGCATGACAGATATGGTATAATAGAGGACAAATATTGTATAATACAGAACATATATGGTATAGTACAGGACATATATGGTACAATACAGGACATATGGTATAATACAGCACAGATAAGGTATAACACAGAACATATTTGGTATAATAGAGGACAAATATTGTATAATACAGAACATATATTGTATAGTACAGGACATATATGGTATAATACAGGACATAAGGTATAATACAGCACAGATTTGGCATAATACTGGACAGACATTGTATAATACAGGACAGATATTGTATAATATATCACACATATATTATAATACAACACAGATATGGTATAATACAGGACATATTTTGTATAATACAGGACAAATATTGTATAATAAAGGACAGATATTGAATAATACAGGACAGATATTGTATAATACTGGACAGATATGGTATAATACACGACATATATTGTATAATACAGCAAAGATATGGTATAATACAGGACAGATATTGTATAATAGAGGGCAAATATGGTATAATACAGGGCAGATATTGTATAATATAGGAAATATATTGTATAACGCAATGCTAGAGATGTCACAATAGCGCACCCGAGTGTACAGGGCAGCGATGAGCTGATTGTTGGGAAGAACAACGTAGGACAGTTCTTGCGGGCTGCGGGCTTATAAAAGAGGCGGTAGGTGGGAATGTTCAGCATTTTCTGATACGCAGCCGAAATGTTCTCTTGTTTGACCTGCCTGAAGCCGTTTAGTGGCCCCGAAGATTTGCGACGGCACGAGTCCTTCATCCACAAGGGCGCACGGTATACTTGTATAAGCTGCGCACGATCATTTAATAGGGAAGATGCTTTACGGCGCCACGAACGCTCACTCTACGAGGACGCGACGGAACAACGTAATGAATGTGGTCAACTCTTCAAACGGCTCAATCAGTTAAGACGGCATCAGCGTTTGATTCATTGTCCATCACCACGGCATGGGCGACCACTTTCCACTGAAGAGGAGCCCAGGAAGGTCACTCCCACTGAAGAGGAGCCCAGGAAGGTCACTCCCCACTGAAGAGGAGCCCAGGAAGGTCACTCCCACTGAAGAGGAGCCCAGGAAGATGAAACGTACGGAGACACCACACACCCAACACTTGCCGAGCACCGCGCCCATGCCCAGTTTGCTTGTGCCTATAGTCGAAGCGGGCCTAGATATCAAGCAGGACACCGGTGACTGACGACTGACGACTTCGAGCATTTCCAGGAAGATCCAGTGGATGCCCCGAGTGAACTCTTACCGGACGCCCATCCATTAAGTGACATCTACAGGGACCATTGGATCCGACGATGTTTCCACCGTCATCGCCTGCTACTAGACATCTATAATTTCCGATTAGAGTCTCTGTGTCGGCTCTTCAAGTACGTGGAAGCCATCTTCAACGATCAAACTACGGCCTTGAAGTTGAATCTGGCGTTTGGTTATGTGCTGCAGCATAAGGAGACAGACCAAGTCCGATACTGTTACCCGATCAGTAACATCCGGCTATTTGACCAACCGTTTACCATCACTGATAGGGCGTCGCTAGAGCCCGTGAGGGATCAAGTGGACCAATTGAATGTGTTGGAATGGGCCCAACAACAACGCCCCAACACCCAACGGGTCGTAGAGAGGGCGACCAATGTCACGTTTTTCGTTACCAAACTGACCGACCACCCCATCGGATGAATGTATTCACCCATGCACTGATAGATACTTAGAATGCGCAAACAACTATTTGAGGATATGTTACCTCAACGGTATCCTGGCCTGCCCGACGACGATTAGAACAAACGGATCAGAGCGAACATGGCCGAAGATGGAACTTTCTAAAATGGGGACTTCTGGTTGGACAAGAGCAGCCGAGAATTCATCTAACGGACATGAACGAATATGACAGATGCTGGAGGGGATAATAAAATGATTGGCCTGTCATCCTTGTTGTTGTTGTTCTCTCACCGGTCTAAATCATGGGCGTTAACCCTACCTGGCATAGGGGGGGGGGGGAGGGGGCGAAATCTCCGCCCTGCCAACCTTTCTGCGCTATCTCCGGAACGACAAAAAATAGAGAGCTGAAACTTCATGACTTTATATTTTGTCATTTTGGGGTCATTTTGAGCCTATTCGCATGACCTGAAAAGCTGAAACTCCGTGACTTTTTAGTCTATCATATTGGGGTCAGTTTGAGCTTATTTACATGACCCCAGAGGAAAGGATCATGGCTAAATTCAAGATGGCGGCCATGTGGGGTCCAGAAAAGTGATGTTTTTGTCATATTTCTTCAAAATTTCTGCTTTCCTGCGATGAAAAGTGGGCAAAAACTATTTTATTTCACATCACATTAATATTTACTAATTTATCAAGCTGTTTTTGCGGAGAAATTGCATAAATAAAAAATTCGGAAAACCTGACCGAAAAAAATGTCGTTTTTGAAAATGACGTCACTGTGACGTCATCAAAGCGGTCATCTTGGATTTTTTTACATTTTCTGTTGGAGTTTGACTCAAGGGTATAGTGTGGTAAGTTTCAGCTCCCTAGCTCAAGGGTAAGACAAATAATTAGGGGGTCCATTTCGGTTCCCCACCC
>JAVTVY010008433.1:0-44577 GCA_036873755.1 Hanleya hanleyi
TTCGTCTGGACAGTTTACGCCGTCACACACGTGCACGCCATGAAGTACCCACCCATCTACAGAGTGTGATATAGTCCTTACGCATTTCAGTCAATTGAGACGTCACAAAGTGTCATCCACGGATCGTGCTAGCCACTCTCGAGGCTGGATATTTCAGTTTCCATGGAAATGTATGCTTGAATGGAAGAACCCATGGAGGTCGATCCACCGCCCCGAATTGATGAGCCGATGGAGATTGAGCCATTCTATTTCCCTTCCCTACCTGCCAATGGGAGGAGTAAGAGCTCGGAGCTCCAGTATCCTGGGCTGCCCGAAGACGCTTAGGACAAACGGATCAGAGCGAATAGGGCCGACGATTGAACTTTCCGAAGAGCGTAGTTGAATTGTAAACATACCCAACACGGCTCCCCTAGCTTGGGTATGATGTAATATTGAGGAGGATAAACTATATGAAAACTTGTGAAAGTGTTGATCTGTCTTTCTGTCATCTGTCTGCATCATGGCATTAAGCCGTAAGCTATTAGCCATAGAAGATGTTAGAGCGTTAACCCAATGCCTCCTCCTCCTCCTCCTACACACAAACACACACACACACACACACACACACACAGGTAACTCTACCAGGCAGCCGGATGAAACAAGACCTCATCTCCCCCAAAAGCTCTTTTGCACCTTCGAAACTCCCCTTTCTCTACTACTCTCGAGTGATCTCTCGAGAGAACAGTGTCTTTCCCAGAAAATTCTCGAAATTTTTTACCCAGACATACAGAGCGATAACCTACAAAACAGGAGTTTTTCCAGCTAAACACCCCTTTATAATGTCTCGGTGTAAAGCGATGACATCATCGGGGACCACCATGTTTTATTCTCTGGTGTGAATGGATCGATACATACACCTTGTCGCTGCGTTAATAATATATAATAGCATGGTACAATCTCGCGCAAAAAGGTAAAACACTGATATGCTAGGGCGTTAAGGCATTAGGTTAAGGCGTTAAGGTAGGGCGGTAAGGCGTTGAGAAAGGGCGTTAAGGCGTTATTGTAAAGCTCTCCACAAATGCCATGGGGTAAATATACTGCGGTTCTGTTTCTCTACCACTAAGGGGCAACTGGATTACTTCCCTTGATTTGGTGTCAGAAATTCAGAGTCTACACTATCTCAACAACATCAACAACAACAACAACAACAGCAGCAACACTGCCATTTCTATGACTCACCACGTGTAACGGATCTTTTCCGGGGAAAGTGTTACACGCACCCACACATGACTTGATCTGCCAGGAGGAGCTCTTCACCTGGATACCCTCCTCGACCCAGTACGCCCATTATGGGCCCACCTTGACCCCAAGAACCTCCATTCCAATGCCCTTTTCCCACAATTCCCTGTCTGCGCATGCACATCATTGTGCTACTTTTACTCCACACCAGTCCAGTTGGACGCTACCCTACCAGACCTTCAAACCGATACCCAACACAACTCATTCGGACCAATATTGACCCCCCTCGCCCCAAAACGTCTATTCCAGTGCCCTTTTCTCACAATTCCCTGCCTGCGCATGCGCGCTATAGTCTATCTTCCACTCTACATCCATCTAGTCGGAGAGCCCCCATGAATGCTTCACTATGATACCGCACACGACCCAATCGGACCAATATTGGTCCACCGCGACCCGAAAACGTCAACCTCAGGCCTGCCTATTCACTGCGCATGCGCACGATAACTTTTCAGCGAAATTTAACCCATGGCCACGAGACCCGTCCCACCGTGTTCTACAGCTCGAGACAGAAAAAAACGTGCCACACCCCATACCGCAAATGTCCATGAGTGGTTCCCATTGGGACTAACATTGAACAAGTCATTGTCACTGCGCCAAAATGGATCTTACATGTCCGCCCCAGACCTGCCTGAACTTTTCAGCGAAATTCAAACCATGGCCACGCAACCCCTCCCATCGTGTTCTACAGCTCGGGACAGAAAAACCGAGGTGCCACACCTCATAGCGTATATGCCCATGAGTGGATTGCCCAAGGTGCTAGGCCATTGTCATTATTCGCTGCGCCGGAATGGACCTGACATGTCCACCCCAGATCTGCCTGATCTTTTCAGCTACAGCTCGAGACAGAAAAAAGGTGTCACACCTCATGGTAAAATCGCCCGCCCCCCCCCAAAAAAAGAAAAGAAAAAAGAAAAATGACAATATTTCCACCCGAACATGCATTCTTTGGAGATTAACATTGCAAGTCACTGGGATCTTATGTAGGGGTAGATAAATCTTGCTGGGCCGTCACGTGAGCAGAAGTGACCGTTGACCCGGATGTGACGTCAGCGGATGTGACATCATCCGTGACGTCATAGTGACGCCATCAGCCACGTCACGCCACCAAATCAGGGGCAGATAGCTCTGGGATTTCCGGAGATTCCGGAGTCATTTTATATGACTACGTGTACACAGAAACAGGTGTTTTTGCTTGATATGTGTTGATGTTATTTTCAAAGTTCTGTTGATATTTCTCCAAGCCCTTTTTCGGTTATCATTCTGCGTGAGATTGTATAAAAATGGCCGCGCATATGAGAATTTGCGTTTCTCAAATATTTGCTGGTCAATAATATCGTTCGATTTCATACATGTGATGACACATGACACGGGGTGTAACTATTATATGGATTTACTGCTGGCATGAACTCAGCAAAATTGCTTCTCTTGGTTGGGATATGGTTATTTAACCCGCATTTAGATAGGAGAAATATTTAGTTAATCTATACCTACATCGATATACCACAAATGTACTTGAACCTCAGCAGTACAAACCACCATATTAAACGAAAATATTATCCTGGGGACTTAAACCGTACGGGAAGTTAATCTCATTTTGTGGAAATATTCCGAAAAAATCAGGTGTGGATAGTCGAGAATCAAGATTGTCATTTTGGAGCTGAGCCAATTGGACTCAAAACTTTAAGTTTTAATCAACTTTTCATCGACAACTTTACGATGTTCAACGCAATCTAATCCATGTGTTTTGCGAAATACGATAAAATTCCATCTGGTCCAAAAAATAACATCAACACATATTGTTTCTGTGTACACGTAGTCATATAAAATATGCCAGGGAGCCTGAGAACGGAGCTGTGCAAGCGCAGTGCAAAGTTGATCTCTTTTCTGCATCACGTGAGCTGTGTAAAAAGTGGGCTAATAGTGAGGTGGCTTAGTGAAATTATATTTACCTAAGTGAAATTATATTTACCTAAGTGACAAAAGCATGATTTTTTCACCAGAGGATCCCCTAGGGTCACTCTCTTGAAAAATCTGTGGCTGCAAAAAAAAATCACAAGTGTGACGTCACAGTGACGTCCTTTTGACGTTTATACTTTAAATGTAGGCTAAAATACAGAATATCGTCAAAGTAAGGTTCTTGAAATAAACCACCACGATTTTTCTAACTCTAACAAGCTGTGTAATCAGCAGATGTAATTATGAGTTCAAAATATATCATTTTTCAGACTCTATGGTGAAAAAGAGGAAACGAGTAGTATAGAAAGCAGCAATTTTGAGGGTGGGTGGGGTGTGTTTGAGGGACCATCCGTGGTCCGAATGCGTAGTGTGAGGTGTCAAAGTGAAGCTCTGGTGATGTAAACCACGACTTGAGGGATGCCCATGTCATATGTGACGTCATTGCTGACGACAGCAGTAATAGTACCCAAAGTGGGCATTTTGGGTGGTGCGAAGGAAGGTGTTTGAGAGATGGACCATCCATGGTTCGAATGTATCGTACGAGATGACAAAGTGAAGTTCTCGTGGTGTAGACTATGACTTGAGGGATGTCCATGTCATCTGTGATGTCATTGTTGACGTCATTAGTAGGTGTAGTACCCAAAGTGGGTCTAATGGGGGTGTCAAGGGAAGTGGGATGGGCCATCCGTGGACCGAATGCGTCATGTGAGGTGTCATCTTGGAGCAACGACCGCCAACGCCAAGCTTAACGCTTCAACGCCCTGGTGAAATAGCTCAGAAGCTCTGATTTTCTAGATATTTTATGGAATTGTCACTAATTCATCAAAATGCAGTGACGCTCATCAGCGCCCGTTGTTACGGCTTAACGCCCTATCCGTATGCCTTCACACCCGTCTCAACGCCTTATCCTAACGACCTAACGTGCATATATCAGTCAATCGGCAGGCTGGGGAAGTAACCAATCAGTGCAGCCACAAGGGCATTCACGGCGTACACACCGTGACATGTAAAAGCATGTAACAAAATGTAGCACTATATATGACTCTTTATGTTCATCATAATCAACGTTGGTCAGGATGGCCGAGTGGTCTAAGGCGCCAGTCTACATATTTGGGACGTGGGTTCGAATCCCACTTCTGACACACACCTGTTTCGTTATTCTTCGCCATGTTGCAAAACTGTTGTACAAATATAGCACAATATATGAATCATTATGACCACGATAACCAGCTTTGGTCAGGATGGCCGAGTGGTCTAAGGTGCCAGTCTCAAGATCTATGAAATTGTCTTCCCCGGCCTATGGGTATACTGGTCTGCAGATGCGGGCGTGGGTTCAAATCCCACTCCTGACTCGCACCATTTACTGGTCACAAAGGGTCATAGAAAAGAGAATGTTGTTGAGATAGTGTAGTCTCTCAATCTCGGGTAAATAAAAGTCAACTAAATTAACCCAGTTTAGTGTTACAGAAATCAGAAACTATCAGGGTTAATTCATTGGGGAATTTTCTGGGAAACCCCTGTTCTATTTAAAGATCACTTGGGAGTAGTAGAGAAAGGGGCGGTTCGGGGGTGCAAACAAGAGCGTTGGGAGAGGTGACCATGTTCGCTCTAGCTACCTGGTATAGTTACCTCAGCGTATCCCAAAGTGACGTCACAGAGGTCACATATGTTTAAAATTCAAGTAGGCTCTTCCAATTAGAAATCGTCATTTGAGAAAGTTTAATCTTCGGTCATAATCGCTTTTGGCCTAAGCGTCATCAGGCAGGCAAGGATACTGTAACGGCAGCATGTCATAAAACACTTGTTTGCACATTTGGGGCGTAGAAAATAGGGTGGTCATTCTTGAGATGCACAGGGATATATTTGAGAGATTGAGGTTCTATATCTCATCCAAAGATGAAGTGTAGGGTGTCATATTGAAGCTCTCGTGGTGTAGACCACGACTTGAGTGATTCCCATGTCATCTGCGACGTCATTGGTAACGTCATCAGTACGAGTGGTGGCGAAATTTTTATTAGTCGACCAATACATATGGACTGATAATCCCTATATGTACAGACACCACCACCACCACCACACACCACCACCCCCAAGCGTTGATGCCCGTCATCGCTCGGTGGTGGTGGTAGCTCCCATAGGGCAGAGCTCTTGGATCGGAGCGCTCGGGGCTGTTGGAGTCTGAGCTTGGAGCTCTTGGAGGGCAGAGCTCAGATGTGACGTCATCGTAGGCATGCGCACACCAGGGTACCTAACTGCAGGGATAATCTAGGCAGTGCGTTGTTTACAGATTTCACAGTCTTCCTGAATGTTTACATGCACCGATACACTGTACGTAAACTGAGTGTGTGGTGAATAAAACATTATTTATTCATTAAAAGGTTATGGCAGCTGTTAAAGTGAACTAATTAGACTGTGATGTATTAACCCCACAAAATATAAGAGATAGGTTGCTGTTTATTGTATCTCGGTAAAAAATTGTGTTAAACTGATGAAAATGTCCAAACATAATTCTCAAGTTGGTGACCATTTTGAATTCATCAGAGCTGGACTATATTGTCACGGTACATATACTGAACATCAGTATCATGTCCCTTTTAACATTTTCACCATATGAAATAGAAATGCGTACAAAGGGTAGGTGGTTAGTTTAACCCTATCTGGCCTGGGCTTTTTGGGACCTGTTGTGGCCTTAGGGGGGGGAGGAGGGGCGAAATGGCTCCCCTCTAATTATTTTTCTTACCTCTTGAGCTAGAGGGCTGAAACTTACCACACTATACCCTTGGGTCAACCTCTACCGGAAAATGTGAACAAAATCGAAGATGGCCACTTTGATGACGTCACAGTGACGTCATTTTCAAAAACGGCATTTTTTGGTCGATTTATCAGTCAGATTTTCTGATTTTTTATTTATGCAATTTCTCCTAAATATCTGCATGATAAATTAGTAAATATTAATGAGATGTGGAATAAAATAGGTTCTGCCCGCTTTTCGTCGGGAAAAAGCAGAAATTTTGAAGAAATATGAAAACACATCCCTTTTCTGGGACTCCACGTGGCCGCCATCTTGAATTTTCCCATGATCCTCTGCTCGGGGGGTTACGCAAATAGGCTCAAAATGATCCCAATATAATAAAC
The DNA here is from genome assembly GCA_036873755.1 of Hanleya hanleyi. NCBI lineage: Eukaryota > Metazoa > Mollusca > Polyplacophora > Lepidopleurida > Hanleyidae > Hanleya > Hanleya hanleyi. The sequence continues at coordinate 6,370 of JAVTVY010008433.1, forward strand.
TATAAAGTCACTGAGTTTCAGCTCTCCATTTTGTGTCATTCCGGAGATATCGCCAGGCCAGGTAGGGTCAAGTCAACACATTTTAATCCCTCCACCCCCCCCCCTTTCCAAATTACAACATAAAACGCATCCCATGCAGAGTTCAGCTTGCAGCCGCAGATTTTCTGGGTCCTGGAACGATCACAAATCAGCATGCAAAAGATAATACTTTTGTCACAAATGTAAATAACTTTCGATTATTTTACGGTAAGCCACTCGACTATATGTAAGCATGCTTGAAGTAAATGAGGTGTATCATCGCAAAATTGGGCAATTGGAAATTTCGAATAATGATTACAAGAAACACAGAAATGAAAACCCCAATGAAGCGGACTATCACTGCATGTAAACGTGCTAGAGCTGTGAGACAATTTAGTCGCTTTTTATTTATGTCCGTGAACCTAGTTTTCTAGAATACGATGTTCTTGACCATCGTCATCTAACTGAGTTTACATAAACCATAGCTGTATCCTGCGCTTGCAGTGGTACAATGAAGGTTTTGAGACTTTTTGAAATCAAAGCCTGTTTACGCACATATGATATGTGGCAAGACTCTGTCCCGAGAAAAGGTCATTGGATTATAGATGGTGTTGCACATCTGAATGATGCCATTCAAAAGATTTATTGTTGACAAAACAAATATCAGGATCCGTGATAAGAGACTGAACACTCACAGAGATGATTATTTATCTAAATGGTAATCTTTTCAACTGTTTACCTTGGTGCGTCATCAATGCTGTTTTGAGTCGGCATGCACGAGAACTTGCCAAAGAGTCCCTAAATAAATATAATAGGGCAGTTTGTACCATAGCGCGGAGTTAAGAAATAAAGACTGAGGGAGTGTAAACTGGTGGACTCGTGCCTTCTGGTGTTTATCTCGGAAATTTGAACCCAACTTCCGAGGACTTTATTTTGATTTGGACATGCCCAATCGAATATTTGTTGTGACATTCTACAAATGGGGAAATGTACGGGCGTATGCTGAAGCTCCATGAGCTCTTATTCCACTATGGACATATTATAGATCGTTAATTTATGAACAGTTCGCTTTTCCCGTACCTGGTAAATGCCCCCAAAACACTTAATAGACCATGAACTAGTTTTATCTCAATTTTCGTTTCCTGTAAAACCTCATTTTATGAAGACAGTTGACGGATCACCAGAAAGAATTGCCAAAATGAACTTGGACGTTCGTTCGGAGAAAAAACCCCATCGTTCTTGACCAGAATTCAAAACAGGGACTAGGCGAGTGTTGAATTGAAATGCACTATTTGGCTGAAATGTAAACTAGCTTACTACCTTTCATAATCTTGTTAATTTTAATGGAGGAAAAGTCCAAATGCTAATAAGTTTGATTGAACTTACCAGCTTATTCCACGTCAATATGATGTTACGTACACTTCTTTGAATTATGCTTTTCAAGCACACAACGTTTGTAGTATCCCCAGTCAAACTGTCGGACTAGTTGATATACAAGATAGCCACGGACATTAATGGTGAAAAATAGCATCGTTTTGATGAAAAACGATGCTGGCGTAATGACAAGAAGTCATATGACCCCACATGATAACATCACAAGAACCAAAAGTGATCCCGGTGATGATTTGTATCCCAGCCACGCTTTTATTGTCGATGTTCATGTGGACATATTGAACGACATGGCCACACGTCCCCTAGCTCCGGCTTGAACGGTATAACAGTCTGTCCATTTTAATTAGTCGTCTACTTTGGAGCTTGTCAAAAATTATTAGGTAACCGCATAGTTTTTCTTTTTTGGAGTGAGTGAGTGAATAGAATTTAACGTCGCTTTCAACAATATTTCAGCTATATCACGACGAACCAACTAAGCACCACCCAGCCCAGTTGTGCTCCTGCTACTTCAAAGAAGTTTTTTTTTTTGGAGCGTCTACTTGTATAACAAAGTCTACAAGATGTTCACAATCACTCTATGATATTGATAACCGATCACGCTGGAAATAACTTTGTACACCGCATTATTTACCTTTGTGCCAGTGAGCACGAATACATTATGACCTCTCCTTACGTAATTGAACCCCATTATATGAAACAAGAGTACTGGAGTTTTATTTGGAGCGATTTACAAAGTTATTTCAAGCGTGATCTGTTATCGATATCATAGAGTAATGATGGCCAGGGTACAGTTTGTTATACCCGTGGTCAAAAAAAGAGAACATTTATGCAGAGTTATATATGATTTTTGACAAGCTCCAAAGTAGATGACTAATTAAAGTGGACAGACTTTACATATAAATTTTTCAGAGCGATGAGGTCATAGCCCAATCCAGACATCTGATGGCAAATAATTAACTATGTGACCGCCAGATGGAAAGAACTGTTCAAACGATCAAGTTCATCTCCTGATATATTAGATAAAAGAAGAATTCATCTCATAAATAACAGGTGTACATTTTCCTAGCACGATTAGGAAGCATACAAAGTTTCAGGAACATCCGGTAAAAACTCTACGACTAGTTTTTTTAATACAATTTAGTCGTGACGGACGGACAGACAGACAAACACTTAATGCCTCCAGGCTACTTCCTAGCGAAGGTATGAAAATCACCTTCCGATTGGACCCACCTAATACAGAGCCGACTTCAGAGCAGCACTATTCTTCTTAATGAACGTTGGGGATAACTCAATGATTGAAGATGAAATTAGCGTGGACTCACCAGTGGATAATATTGTCGCACATGTGGAAGAAGTTGTTTCCAAAATCCTCGTACCGTTAAATTTTCATTGCAAGCTAAATTTACTTTGAAGTATCCATATGTCAGCAGTTCAATTTGTCTATCTTAACATCGGTGTGGAGGTTCTTCCTCAGTTCAGACTCAGTTCCATCCCTTTCTCAGTTCAGTCTCAGTTCCATCCCTTTCTCAGTTCAGTCTCAGTTCCATCCCTTTCTCAGTTCAGTCTCAGTTCCATCCCTTTCTCAGTCCAAACATTCCGACATTGGCATCGGAGCAACGGGTAGAAGTGGGGAAAATAGCTTGGAGGGAAGCTGTTATCCTGACTACTACGTTCCCATGGAAGTTATAGGATTTGTCTGGTCGAAAAATCATTTTCACTGTCTGATGTTCACTTGCAGTGGAAATGAAGCCCCTTGATAACGTTTCAGTGAAGTCGCGCTGAACTTCGTTTCTAGATATGAAGCCACCGCGAATTTTTCCTATGTAGGTCACAGCGGCCATTTTTCAAAATGGCCGCCACCATATTAGCATCAGGAATCCGGTACGGTTTCTTCTGATTGGGACCTATTTTTTGGGTCTGTTGTGAGAATATTGATGGAAAGTGTCATATCAAAGTTGAACAAATGAAAATGCTCACAAGACCGAGTCGATCATCTTGGATTTCAAGACGGCTGCCATCTGAAGCCTATTTTAGTCAATGTTTCAATAACCACACAATATATCAACATAACTCCTGTTGATACAGTGACATTTTAGTGGTTCAGTACGCCGATTATTTCACAATAGGTACATGTATGGTGTAATAACACCCATCTCGGATTTCCAAAATGGCTGCCATCATTTTCCATAATGGCCTGATTTCTTTTCGGAGACTTTGGGCACACGTAGCTTTGTATTAGTTATAGCCATCCTACTTACACTTTGATTTTTGGAAGCAGTTTGGTTCTCAGTACTTCATTATTATGAGACAGTAATATTGAATTAATTCACGAATGAAAATAATAATATCGATGAAAATAAAAAGCAAAATAGTCAACCCGATATGTGAAATTACTCACAAGATTTTTCAAAATGGCCGCCAGATTTTCATGTTGGGCCGCTTAGGCACACATAGCTTTGCGCTATTTACAAACACCACTGCGTTGCACTTGATGTTTGAAAGCACAATAGTTGTACAATGCCACAGTACAGTAATATTAAATTATTAAGGAATGAAAATAGTAATATCGATAATGATAAGCAAATTAGATAAACATAGTCAACCAGATATTGTGAATTTTTCAAAGGATTTTGTCTTTTCTCATATAAAGCACCAAGCTCACAGATAATTAGACATGGCGGTGAGAGAGCAATAAGATATGGAGTCATTTTGTACTAGGTTAATATAGGCCATAACAACTACAACATCTAGATGGCCGCCGTGAGGCACGGCTGTTTATGACGGTTTCATTATTTCTCCCAGCAAATGCGAGCAGATTTATCTTGGTGGCTTAGCTGACGTAGTCTTGTCGAGATGTGCTACTCGGTCGATTTATTGTCCATTATTTTTAATTTATTTATTTTTATGGATTTGGTCTCCAGTACGGTTCTGTATGATAAGTCCTTATAACATGAGATTATGTAAATTAGTATAGTACGCTTTCATGTAAAGAAATAGGTTGAAATAAAAATATTCTTGTTCCATTTATGTTCACTTCTACGCTCATTCCAAGCTCATTAAGCATATATTTTTGTGGGTCGGCATGGCCACAAGTTTTCAAAGTACCGGAGACCTTTTTAATCAAACAAACGAGCTGTATAATCCCAATATGAAAAGCTAAGAAGACAGAGCGTGTGTATCCGCTCTTGTCTTCCTGAGATTCCGGTGAATAACCGGACATGATGACAGACTGGATTGAAAAAATCTTGGGTGCTAAGATAAGCACTACCTCGAGAGCATTTCATTTGATATGAAGAAAGCATGGTTTGTTTCCAATGGCAAAATCTCATTAATGGCGCACTGAATCGGTTGGTACCCATTTCGATTTGAACACAGCATGTTCTTGTCCATCAAAATCCTATGTTTAAGTATATGCAAATAAGGGAATGTCGTTATAGAGATGCCCTGTGGTTTCAGTTTTGGGAAAGGGTGAAGGGTATACAGGGCCACAAACGAGAGGTGCATTTATGGATCCAATCTCAGCCAAGCTATCTGTATGGAGTGATGCCTTCCAACGAGACTTCCAATTCCGGGCAATTGAATAATAGTTGATTCACAATGCTACAACCGTTACACTGGTGATGGTGACCAAAGATAAATTGGAGCGATATGCAAAAGGTTGTAAAAATTGACGGTGTCTGGCGGCTAAAGAGCAACCATATGACTCTACAGGAAAGCTTTCCTCGGCACCTCAGATTCAGACCGGAGAATACGGTGGATTCTCAGACGTAGCCTTAGTATCTCAGCCGTGCTTTTATTGCAGCTGTTCATGTGGAGACTATGAAGTATCCACACAGCCCCCAGGACCGGCTTAACCCTATCTGGCCTGGGCGATTTGGGGTGTATCGCAGCCTGGGGGGGGGGGCGGAAAGTGCCCCCCCCAATATATTTTCTCTACCACTAAGGCTAGAGCGCTGAAACTTACCACACAGTATCTTTGGTTCAAGCTCTACCGGGAAATGTAAAAAAATCCAAGATGGCCGCCATGATGACGTCACAGTGACGTCATCTTCTCGGAAGCCATTTTTTGGCCATTTTGGGGGCGATTTTTCGAAATTTTCATTTTTCCGATTTTTCTCTCGAAAAAAATAAAATAAAATATAGAATAATTAGTTTTACATAAATAAAATACTTTCAATGCCTTTTAGACAAGGGAAATGTGAAAAAATGGAGCGAAAAGATTGAAAAACACGACTTTCGCAAATACCACATGGCCGCCATTTTGAATTTACCCATGATCCTCTGCCCGGGGGTATATGCAAATAGGCTCAAAATGAGCCCAATAAGATAAGCTTAAAAGTCACCAAGTTTCAGCCTCCTCGGTTTCGTCGTTTCGGAGCAGCAGAGAAAAGTTCACTAGAAGAGCACTTTTCGCCCCCCAGGCCAGGTAGGGATAAGCGGAATGAGATACGCTAGCTCAGGAGCTATAATGACAGATCAACTCAAAGCAATAACTCATCTGATGTTAATGGATGAAAATCGAGGACGTCTGATGGAGTAAACGCCTCAACATAGGGTAAACCTGGTAAATGCAAGAATACCAACAAAAACTAACCTGTAATGCCCCACATCGTAAGGCTTAAATTTCCAACCAAAACAATAAACCTACATATATTTGTCGAGAGACATGTACAGAGGGCGGACCTCGGGGACTAACAGCCCACCCGAAGAAACCTACCATATACAGGTAATATGTCAAATTATATGGACAGCGCGTGATCCTTGGGAGGGGGGGGGGCTTAATTGTTGCGGTTGTGATCGAGGTTAATTCTTTGAATTACAGCGGGATTTGAGGATGGCAGAAATTTTGAATATTGGCATGTGGGACAAAGGATCAGCTGCAAGTTGTATTGTCAGTCTTTTGTCCAGAATATTACCTTTTCAATAGGAGGTCTTACACCAAAGCCTTGCCGAAATTTTGAATATTGGCATGTGGGAAAGGTGTGGGAGGGGGGCTTGGTTTAATGTCACAATCAAGGTTATTTCACTCGTACGCTCTCACCCTTATCATTGTATTATATACAGTTTTGAGGAAGACGTCAATTACCTATCCTGGACAGCAGGATTATGAATTGCTTCGTACACTGTCACGACGAGATTTTCAGAATGGTAACTTTGTGTAATTGGTCATGACAAACCACTAATCGAGATTACCTATTGTACAGCTGAAACAATTCATTGTAGCTATCGGAATTGAAGGGAGTTTGAGCCCTGACGTAGTAGTCTAATGATACGGTTCGGCTATCTAAAACATAATGCTTGACGTACTGATCATAGCTATCAAGTATGCTCATCCCTGACACACGTAAAGTGCTGCCTTTATTCCTTGCACAAGTGATGGGAAAATTATTAATAATTAGTAGATATTTCCGCTTTTTTATATTTTCTGCCCGGTGAAGGCGAACGTTCAAGATTTTACCCGGTGAACGTGCGGAATCTCGGGCTAGAATTCAATTATTATAATCATCTGGGTGCGATTATAGTCATTGATTGTCTGGACTAATGCCCATTTCAGGCTTACGAAAATTGCAGGCATTATCTTTATGCATCATGTGAATAGTGGCAATTGTTTATAATTGGCGATAAGTTCTTAGCGGTTTATTAAGTGACACACCACTTCGACAGGAAAGACGTTCATCTATACTCCTTACAATGAGAAGGAAATAGTTTCGGATTGTTAAACCCTCAAGTGCCCAGTGAGGCGCGCTCAGAGAGAGAGAGAGAGAGAGAGAGAGGGTTTAATATCGCGTTCAGCAATATTTCAGCTAAATAGCGACGATCGAACAAAATTCTAAGTATTCTAACAGTAACAAGTCAACAACACATGTAGCAATCCAGAAGTAATCAACACAACACACCAAAAGACATGCACATACATCAAAAATTCTGCAACAAATCGATTTCTCTCAAATAACCTAAGATACAGTCTTCTTTGACCCGATGAAGGACCGGGTCGTTCATTTTTTTTAATCAAAAAGATCTTCTAAAGTAGCTGCTCGATAAAAAGAATCTCTTACAATCTTAAAATCTATACAGTCGATAAAAATATGCGAGAAAAAAAAACTGCGAGATCTTCGTGGCATGGAATATACACCTTGGAACTGGCTTTTTTTTTTGGTAAATGTTCCTGAGTTAATGTGAAGATATCTCACATATTTGCAAGTTAGAGTTACCAATATATTCGCCAGAATAATCATAACGGTCCTTTCTTCTAAAAGAGGAATTACATGTATATTTGTCAAATTTATATCGCTTATCACTGATTAAAAACACGACTCCGTTTTGTAGCATATAGGCAGAAACGAAAATCAACTACCGGTACTCAAAAACTTACAGGCGAAGCGCAGAGCAGGCTACACTTCACTGAGCATTTTGTCTGAGATTGATATCGAGAAGCCCCGGTTGAATAAGTGTTTTACTGTATTTAATCATGGCAAAATTACAGGACACTCCGCAAGGTATTATGCATTTCTAAATGTCACGCAGAAATATCTTGAATCTTAGCATTTTGAACACTGAATGTGAAAGACAAGATGAATGATTAAATCACAGTATGTAGCTGAAAAGTATTTTTATTGCAAAAATTTATTTTTTATGTTTACAGGAGAAATAAATCTCAATTAAATATTTGGATCAGATGTCAAGGAATGTCTGCGCACGTTCCAGTGGTTCCACTAATGGATGGAAACTTGTCACACGATAAAACGTCTGGCCATGGAAACCCAAACTTGGTCATAATTGGTCCACAACCTGTAAATATTGTAGAACACAGTTTGAGATCTACCTTGGTCAAAATACCGGCATACGGTAATTCCCCTAATAATTCGATCACAGGAAGTGCCACAGTTAAAGCTCATATGTGAAATAATGTTTATATATCCACCTTTTCTTGTGCATTATCTTTTAAGATGTGGTAGTTTTACAGTTTGATAGCATCACAGCATCTTTGTCATTCTTTGTTTCTTAAATAATGCAGCGGAAAGTTGCACTTCCTGTGATTGAATTATTAGGGGAATTGCCGTACGAAAAACAAAAACTGTATGAAAAACAATGGCGAAAATGGATTTTTGGAGAAATATGACAGGCTGTTTACAAGACGTCAGGAAAACTTGTTTTGGATTCAACAGTAAATTTTACCGCATTCATTCCTCCAAATTTCATTATCGAATAACTTATTGAAAGAGGTGGTTAAAGATTATACGTGTTGGAGAGTGCTATCCGTAAAGACCGAATAATCTAATCTAATTTGAAAAGGAGTACCTAGTTACTGGTATATATTTATATAAAAAATCCCTAAATAGTATACTCAAAATTTGATTTTCTTTTTGCACAAAAAGATAAAGAAAAAAGTTTGATATTATTGACGCCTAGAGTGACGTTTGAAAAATTTGGCTTTCGTCTGTTTTAGCATGAATTTTGAAAGATATCTAAAATATGACACCCCAAAACAAAATTATATTTCAATGTAATATCACCACCTTGAACCTAAACGAATCTAACGTTTCTATTGTCACCATATCTGCAGGGATATTACATCGAATTATCACTTCGGTTCAAGGGATCACATTTTAGATATATGAAAAAAGCCAAAAACAGACGAAAGCTCCAACACTGCATTCAGACCAATTCTATTAATGGGCTGAGAAGTAAAAACCAGAAAACCACTGAAAATCACATTTTGGTGAGTATGGATTAGCGGAAACGATGTGTCGAGTACTAAGGTCAATATCGAGTACTAAGGTCAAGGTCGAGGTCAACGGTCAAGGTCATTGATAGCAAATCTCCAACACCAAAGATACAAGATTTTACCAATCAGGCTCTTGATAAATGTACACTTTCAACATTAAAAATAGGGAGTGTAAGATTGATTCTCCGTCGAAAGAGAACCCAGCCAAACATTATCGGATAGACGTCCATCTACCACGCCTGATGTAGAATGTACTTCGAACGTCGTTTGTAACTCAGCGGATTGATCTCCAAATAAGCAATCTGTTTCAGACTCTCAGCAAAAACGCACGAGGTTTTCACAGCGCTGGTTTGAGATGGTATTTCCGTGAACATTTACCACGGTATACTAGATGCTCATATACCCACTCGTTGCCATGGGATGCTGGGGAGGGATTCTGAACTTACCTGATTTTGCGTCCTCACAGACGTGTCGACACGGCGGAATGATGCCATTGGAATCATCACATGGCGGCGCGTAAACCGAACACAGTAAAAACTGCAAGGAAACGGAGCACTTTATTTGGATCAATGGGTGAAACTGATTAACTTCTAGACCGGCATCTATTTGTTGGTTGTGACCGGCGAAATTTGGAAAGTGAGTGGCGTTATATCTGAGAAAGAAAGGAAAACAATAAATATAAAAAGCTATCTCAAGACACCTTATTTTCTTACCTTGTGCATAATAATTACATATTGGGCAACGCTGTTGGAAAACACAATAATTTTCGGGAACCCCGGCCGTTTGGCTAACCCAAGACATTAGGTAGATACCTGAATAAATTTTGAGAGCGCCCAGACATCTCTGTTACCTGATAGCTTGAGGGGCACCACCATGGTGAAACTCTGAGCTTTCTTGTGGAATCACCTGCTAGGGTAAACCCTAATTTATCGAGCCATAAACAAAGGGTAAACTTTAGATGTGGCGAATTGTGATACTCACTTAATACTTTCTTGACACCGAACGAGGCCCCTTCCCAAAGGATGCATCGGCGTCGGACCTGTCCCTTTGGACAGGAATGCTCGAAACGCACTTCTAACGGATTAGTGTGCGCGGCATTGCTCACCCTGTTCGTGGGAGTAGCCATTTCAATGCTAGGTATCGAAGCTAAAGGGTGCAGAAGATAATACTTACAAAAGTAGACTCAGATCCCCACTACGCAACGTCCATTATGTCACTAAGAGAAGCTCTCCAATATAATGCTTCCGAGGTCACTATCGGTCCGGTCTCAGGAGCTTTGGCGAAAACAAAATTCTTAGTCTGGGCAGCTTTTTTGACCATTTGAATGGTGTCTTTGCAAGCCGATTTGTGGTTATTGATCTGATGGGTAATCCACAAATGATTGTCTATAGTTCAAATATATTTGGTAGCATCTATATAGTATTTCACAGCACGCACCGGACAAGAATTTATCTTCAGGAGAAACTTCCCAATGTCAGCTAAAACAAACGGTTTTGCTCCATTATTTAAGTCTGCTTTCCTCGGTCCGCGGCTGAACTAGCGGAATGTCGCCCGCAAGTCGTAGGCGATCTTCTCAGCGAAGAGAGCATGGATTTCATATCTCCACCGAACGGACGCCACAGCGACGAGAAAGACAGCCTTAAGTGTCAAGACCTTAAGACTGGCCTGATCCAGGGGCTCCAAAAATGGTCTCATAAGTGTATTACTGAGCAATTCAAAGGTTCCATGCAGGAAGCAGTTCTTCATCCGAGGTCGTAGGTGGAACATGCCTTTGATCAGGTCGTCTAAGGGTTAGCTCTGAGTAACCTTAGACCCGTCTTGAAAACAAGGGTGGATTGTCGCTATGGCAGACCGATAACCAGATATTGTGACTGGTTGTAGTTCCTTCTCTTCGTATAATATGCGAAGAAGTCTGTTACCTCTCCTGGATTGGTTTGAGAGGGATTCTTATAGTATCTCTCGCACCACTCTAAGAACAGGTCCGGCAGACTGCGTGATTAATCTACGAATAGATCGAGGGGCTTGTGTCGGCCAGAACGGAGCGATTATAATGACTTAGCAATTCTCGCTGCTGATCTTTTTGAGAACCATGGGAATCATTATGGTCGGAGGATACGCTTCAGCGTACATTCCTAACCAAGGGGTCGATATGGCATCCACGGCTTGCGCTGTTGGATCCGGAAACGGGTTCACATATATATGGAGCTTTTTGTTGTCATTCCTGGCAAATAGGTCTACATGAGGGATCGACCACTGATCGAAGACTTGTCTGAGTACCAAGTCGCTTAGCTGCCACTCGGTCGGACGAACTCTGTGTTGACAAGACAGAGTCCGCTAGCACGTTCCGGATGCCCAGAATATGCGCTGCTCGCTGGGTCACCTGGTGCATGATGCACTTCGGGAATAAATCCCAGGTCATGAAACTTAGCTGGGGGATCTCGTCCCGCCCTGCTTGTGTATGTACGAGACCACCGTCGAGCTGCCCAACCGTACCAGAACAACTTTCTCCCGAACGTGCGAGAGAAACCGTTTCAACGCTAGGATGACGGCTCTCATCTCCAGCAGATTGATATGTCACGACTTTTCCTGAGCGGTCCACATACCTTGTGCTAGGTTCTCGTTCAGATGTGCTCCCCAGCCGTCCATGGAGGCGTCCGCATATAGGACTAGATTCCGCTACCAGCCGAGGACTGATAGAAGGTTCGAATCTATCGGGATAGGTTGGTTCAAATGATCCGTGCTCTGTTTCCAAAACGACATTAGGTACATTTGTATGGGTCTGCTTCAAAGTGGACCGTACTTGAGTTCTTCCATGTCGACAGAGAAGCCATAAGAACTCTCTCGCTGGGAGCGCTCGGCATGTGGGGAGCACCACCAGCGTCTCCTCCAGCAGATCTATAGCAGCTGGCAATGGCCGGACCCGCCCGATCAGGAACTCGATCTGAACCTCCAGATGCGTGAACAACTGAGATGGGGTTAGCGCTGACTTGGGTATGTTGACAATCCAGCCGTTGAGGAGCGCATGGAATAGTGTCAACCTGCTCGCATAAGTGACCTTCGTTTCCGACTGTCCCTTGACCAACCAATCTTCGATGTAGGTGCCGATTACCACACCACAGCTCCGTAGGACGACCGATAAGGCATCCACTAAAAATGAACACCTGAGGGGCAGATGTAATTCCGAGCAGTAACGCTTGTAATTCCAATATCTTGCGGTTGGCGAACCGCAGGCACTTCTTGGGAGTCCGAGTGTATAGGTACATGAAAGCACGCATCTTTCAAATCTATTGATGCGGCCCTCAAGTTTTTATCTTGAATCCCTCGATACGAATGTAGCAGTTGAGTGGCCGTAGCTCGAGGACCGGTTGCCATACCCCGGTTTGCATGGAGACCAAAAACATTCTGCTTTAAAACCCCGGATCCGTTGCCGGACCACACACCCCTCACAACCGCTTTCGCGGGGAGGGGAGCTATTTCGTCCCATATGATTTGAATCTGACGGGAATCTCGTGGAAGCGGGGTCAGCAGTGGGGTCCCTGCCTGCGGAGGAGAACGGTTTGGATTGCTCCATGCCATTCGATATCCTTCCCTGACAATCTGCCTTACTTGGCCGTCTGCCCTGTACATGTTCCACCGTGAGGTGAAGTGCGCTAGACGGCCTCCCACTGGCAGTTCCGGGCAGCGACACAATAGCGTCGCGCCCGGCGCCCGCCCAAACTCGAGCGGAACTGAAGGTTTGGCGTCCTGGGCAATGGGGATGCGCACACTGATCCGTCAGGTGCGCTTCCTACCCTTACCAGTGGGCTTAGAGGAGTTCCCAGACTCGGTCTTGCCCTTCTCCCTTCCCCTTGTCACGGTTGCCTGTTCTGGCATTCCTGGACAATGAACCGGAGAAAGTCTCCGACGACGGATGAGGATCCTAGGTCACCCGAGGGGCGTGACCAGGACGACTGGATATGCCCCCCGTGCAACGGGAGACCGTCGCAGCCCATGCCGGACGTCTCGGGTTGAACGGAGGCGCGATTGCGAGCACGGGCCAGGGACCGAAATCGCGGCCACTGTATGACCCGCAAGACGGACCCGCGGGTCGACGTCAATCTCTGTTTGGTCGGTGGTCTTAGCCATCCCGCCGAGCACAGATATCTTGGGATAAAATGTGTAGTTTGAAGCATGAAACAGATCACCTTCGTAGTCAAATCTACGAAGTAGATTATTGATGAAATATGCGGCAAAATGCAATGGGAAATATGCAGAAAGACGCCTAAACATTAAATGGGGTCCTATACGCAGTTAAACTTTAACAAATAATGCATAAATTACATTCAATTTCAAATACACATGCGGCTATCAGTTCAAACACAACCTCCAATACATCTGTGATAGTCAGACGGGTCTCTGCTTGAGACGAGGAACTACTTTTATCGGGGCTGGAAAGTTTTATTGCAAAGGGATAATGGATACACCATTTTACTACCCTGTCTGGGTGACAGAGGTCACTGGTGCTTTTATCACGATTGTTTGGGTTGTACCTTCAAATTGCAGTCAGACTGGCAGTTGGACTTTGAATGTAATTTATATGTTATTTGTTTCTACTAAGCCATTTAAATGCTCGTCGGACCTATATGAAGTGTTGTTCTATATATTTTACATTGCATTTTGCAGCATATTTCGTCAGAAATCATATTCGTAGATTTGACTACGATGGTGATCATATGTTTCATGCTTCTAACTACACATATGTTTCATGCTTCTAACTACACATTTTGCAGGATAAGAAACCAAGTTCGGTACTTTATTTATCTTCTACATCTTAAGGAAGATGGCGGTGAGTAATAATTGTGTTTTATTGTATTCTTGTGAAATATCTGGAATCTGGAATTTTTCACTTGACAGTTTTTTGCCAAGACAAATTTCCAAAAACGCTCCTTATCATTATAATGACCAAATTTTATGACACAATTTTACCCTGAGACATGTATTTATTTGTTGTGACAATTTTTTTCAATACCCTTGTGAAGCAAAATGAGATGAAACGACAATGACTTTCTCGACAAGTCTTTCAAAAAATAAATACTAGATGAGGCCAGGAAAAGGAGAAATAAAATGACCCCATTACGTTTTGGAGTCTACGAGCAAAATCATCGATTTCGTCTACAGCACGTGGTCGTATAAGGCTTGGTGAGATTTTCGCTTCGCGTAGGCTAGCTGTAAGCGACATAAATTTCCCGGCTAACCATGCATCTCTATACTTTCGTGATAATAAAACAGATAGTGCATGCTACAGGATGTGATATCACCATTTGCCAGCTCTCGACCACAGGATGTGATATCACAATTTGGCAGTACTCGACAGGTGACGTTCAACTCGTGCTTTGCAGCTACTACTAATGCAGGGGTAGAAATCATCAGCCTGATAAAAAAAATAAAATCTCTCAGATCACCCTTGCCCTTAAAGTCGAGAGGAGGAGAAGTGGCGCATGGACACGTGTACACTATAAATATATTGGTCTTACCCTAAATCCTTGCACATGGGTACCGTCAGCGGTTCACACTGAACTATGGGTGTCACCGGTCGCTGTGCTGGAGGCAAAGGGTATATCGGTATATTGAGGAAAGTTAGAAAGCCGAACATGTGGGGTAGACCTTGCAGACTAAGAACAGCCATGGTGAAGCGCTCGTCTGTTAAGACCTGGATAAACGGAGAAAAGGACGTTTTATTATAACACACTCCAGTCAAAGTCAGATGGTAATTGGATTTGAAGTACAAATTGACCTAAACCCTGATGATCTTTATCCCTCTTACAATCACGTGATGAAGTGTACATTCATCCATACATAGCAGGTTTCAATTATTTGTCAACGCACAGTTCAGGTACCGCAAGGCGTGAAGTGTGTGTGTAAACCTGACACACCAAATTGAATGATTACAAGACGGACTGCCACCCAGGGAACTCACATTGACAGTTCAATTGATGTCGTGTTACACGCGGGGAGCAGCAGGGTAATTTGACTGCATTGTGATCCCCACCTGCTATTTAATTGTCATGGATGTACATTGCATCTTGGGATAGAAGTGAGAGAAAACGTCTTCATGGTTCAGGTCTTCGACAATTTCTACTCTTGCAAATTCGGGGTTAGAGAGTTAACCCTAACTTGGGAGTCCGTTCCAGTTGCGTTACCACATCACGGGGCAATATGGTGTTTACATGTAGGTCCTATTCTGCGAAATAAAAGTTGCGAATGCAATTTCTGCTTTAAGGTAGTGGAACCATGACGTTATCCGAAAATGTTTAATAATGGAAATATCCCATAATTGGAGCAAACGGTTCGACAATTGGGGATTCTTACATCAAAATGTTCCTTATCGTGTACACAATCAAATTATCACACTGTCCGTAAAGAGAAGGATCATACATACATTGGCATTCTATAGAAGGAGGAATATATTGGTATATGATCATGAGGAAAAGGATACGGTACCAAATTTATTGCATATATGGTTATCGAACGACTTGTATAGTTGGTTTTAACAGTAACTGGCTCCGTAGATATACTTATCCTCGAGATTCCAAGGAGAATCTCTGAATAACATTCTGTCTGAACCCTACTCGATCCTGTTCTCTTTTTAATGTATATCAATGACGTACTCTCTAAAAAAAGTTGAGTGAAATTTCACTCAAGTAAGAGTGGAAATTCATCTCACTCAATACTTGAGTGAGGTTTTCACTCAACTTGAGTTACTTTTCACTCAACTTGAGTTAAATGCACTCAACTTGAGTGACATTCACTCAAACATAATAGTGGAAATTCATCCCAACTTGAGTGGTTTTAACTCAAGTTGAGTGAAAAGTAAGTCAAGTGGAGTGAACAATAACTCCAGTTTGAGTGAATAGTTACATTTCACTCAAACTTGAGTGGAAAAGTTCACTCAAGTTTTTTTTAGAGAGTACCGTACTCAAAACTTCCAACATTCTAAACATATCTTTCTTTGCTGGTGACACAAGTGTCATATACTCTCACATAGGCCCTGATCTGATGGTGAACACCATATGTCAGAAGAGTTGAGCAAACTGAACTGGTTTTCTTGTAATAAGCCCTGACTCAATATTTAATGAACAGATGTATATATGGTAATAAAACCGAAACGAACCACAGCTATAAATGTCCCCGAGTCCTTACTCTCTGATCCAGAAATTCAAATTGAAACTTCAAAATCTTCAAATTTCTAGGATTATATTTTAACCATAAGCTGAACTGGCAAACACATATCGATATTAACGGAGTATAGGACATTCATTTTCCTGCTCTTATGGAGGTACAACATGGTGATTTGTCGAAGTTTTCAAAGCAGGATGAATTTTCTAACAAAAGTACCCAGAAACCTCAAAATAGGATAAAAATCAACAAAAGACACCACAGAACCCATTTATGCGTATTACTGGCGGTTCGATAGTGTGATAGGATTAATCAAAATGTTTGGATTTTAGATTCACCGGTTGGGGGAGGTTGCGGGTGGGTGCAATGTGCTCCAGAGATTGCTCCTAAAATCAGACAAAATTCACTCTTGTTCACTTTGAAAAAAACAAAAATTATAAATGGCTAATGAAAGAACCTCCGATAATATTCCTCAAACCCATCCCGATTCCCCACTCTCACTGCAAAAGCTCCAGTTTACCTGTTATACCGCTAATATTTTCGAAGAAAGCATGGTGTCCCACTGTTTTATTACATATTCAACAAGAACCATATGTGTTAGGTACCGGTATTATATAGCTAAATAGGACAAATTTGAAAACAATCATATCTCCCTGTGTATTCAGTCTTACGGCTTTAAAGTGATATACATGTACATACATTTGGCTGCCATATTTTTAACGTTATGGTGACCCCCATTTTTCTGATAATCATATTCTCTTAACCCGATGAATAAATATTGAAATAAAACAAAAATCAACCTCTAGAGATGAATCTCTACCTCCTTAAAGGTCAAAACTTTAAATATTGGTTGTAGCAGACGAACTATAGAATTTTCACAGACGGCTTTTGCATTCTTAGTGGACTTCTGTTGGCTGTCCCTAGAATAATTGTTTTTGTGTATTTTCATTTATACAGATGTTATGCATGTCAAATATATTATTAGTACCGGTAGTATTCTCCATTGGGTATAGGAACATTTCGATATATGGCTTTACTATATTCAAACAGAATACACCCAATAAGAGACTCTTTCATATTACTTTCAAATAATTGCCACTAAATGATCTCCATAACTGTTATTAAGGGGTTAGTGAACCCAATGTTGTTGTTCAGTAAAATGGCTCCACTTAGCAAAGTCGAAGAATATTATTCCCATACCCTGCTTGATTACTAGAGCAGTGTTACTCAGCAATATCGCCAGTGTTTGTAGGTCACAAACCTCCATTGACGTGGGTGGGTCAGGACTTGACTTCCGGCAAACATTGATTGGCCATTATACCTGACTGGCCCAGAAATGGTCTGCGACGTATTTTAAAATGTTTCTATAATATTTGACTCTAAAATATATCAAAATCACCTTTTCAAATTTTAATCGAAAAAAAATCATCTGGGCCAGTTTGAGCACCTCCGAAATTTGCCGTAATGGTGTCGGGTTGGATGACCCTATTTCTGGCGGTCTCATCTCAAAAAAATGGTGGGGAATGTATGTTGAATTTTCCATATGTTTGAGCGGAAAGGCCAGGCTACCTGGTGTGGTGGGTCATTTGTGGCGTCGAATATTAGGGAATATAGTTTTCTCAAGATGTGCTCGGCCAATTTACTACATATTAAGTAAGGCGAATATTTAGTGGTTTGTGACCAATAAACATAATATACATGTACCAAACAATTTCCGCAAAGAAAGGCTTGAAAGCATTATTGAATCTGAGAATTATTTTGGCAAAAATTACTGTCAACTAACTTGGGAATTTGTATACGCAAGGAGTCTAAGGCCCTTGCAGAGAAATTAGATAATAAATGCTTATTTCAGAAAAGGAACTATGAAAACCAAACACTCCTGTTATGCTAAAATACTATATAATATGCATAATAGTGTGTGAAGTATGATTATATATTTTCTGGAATATCTCTCTCTCTCATTACTTCATAATTTATTGTGCGAGAACCTTAGGTATGCTCTTGAAAGAGACACCCGACTAGTAACCCCTATCCATTATGTCATCAGTTTTGTCTGGCACTATTTCTACTCTGTTGAAGATAATATCAATCAATCAATCAATCAATCACTTTATTGACTTAGGCATGTCTGCCTATCATCAAATACAACTGATATGTTACATTAGATGTAACAATTTGAGGCATACATACAGGCACGTTTCTTGCAGTAATAATATAATAATATAGCTGCTAGTGAGGACTAACAAATATACCTTTAATTTTATACATTTCGTAATCTGTGGGCTTCATAAATATACTTAGCCAACTTTCTTAAGACACTAAGCTTATTCCAAAAATATTTACTAATGTATTTTGCTCTTAAATCTGAATAAAATTGATAAATTAAGAGAAAATGATATTCATTTTCAACATCGTCATTCATGCATTTTTCACAAGTTCTAAATATTGGTTCGATTTTCAGATTATCAGATTATGTTCGAAGTCTCACTAATGCTGTTCTATGATAAACATTGGTTACTTTTAATAAATAATCTTCGAAACAAAACTGTTCTTTTAAATATCTTTACAATGATAATCTAGGTGATTGTAGCGACTCCTGCCATTCTGGTATATATAAATCTCTTGCTCTCATTTTAAAATTTTGCAGGAAGAATTTACAGCTAACTGATTGTGGAAATAGAAAAACTTCACCATACCCATAACTAGACAATAGATTTCTAATAAGAGCAACTCAATTGTTAACACCGCTTGCATATATACATTCAGTAAAATACAATTACTGGACTGGATAATAGTGGGCTCCCTTTTCCTCCAGGTCCTTTCAGTTCCACAGTTGGAGGGTCCTACAATTGTAACACACATATATGGAGAATAATGTTCACGACTTGGCCATTTTGAGACATTTTTTAAACAAAAATACATTCACAACAAAGCCCTCAACGCACATACAGTCCACACAGCCTGGCTCAGTCAAGTAACACGAGTCTGATTATATACAGTGTCTGATACTATAATCAGAGTCATGTTACTTGACCACATCTGGTTGTCACCAATAATTTTTGATAATATAAATCTTGAGTTGGGGAAGCTGACTGGGGCATGGAGGATCAAGTGGACAACAGGAAATTATACGATACCGGTATTGGTATTCACAGTTAAACGTAGCCGTTCATCCACTTACCAAATGTTGATCCTTCCCAAATCCCGTTTACTGCTATTCAGCGAATGTGCCACGCCCACGGGTCTGCTTGCGCAACACCCAGTGCATCCGACTGCACAACCCGAGTTTATTCGATTATTCCTACGAAGTAGGCTACAGACCGCAAATTGTCCGGTAATGAGTCCATCCGAATCCTTTCGTCGGCAAAATAAGGAGAACCGTTGACATCAGAACCTTGATTTTTGGCATGAGCGTGCATTAGGGCATTGTTACCATCAAGTTCTGATCTGAAATAATTCTGATTAAAATTAGATTTATAATTAACACTTCAGTATATTGCTATATATATATGTAAGGTTTAGCCTGTAACATGTATTCTCTTTCACATCCAATCATTTCGTCATTGCCAAGAAAACTGTGGTCTGTTTTGCTCCAGCGTTTTATCGCCAATGAGTATCAGTTACTGTCCGTCTAAAAATACCCTGTCATTGAAATACAGTCCACTATGCCGCATGGCCCTATTACAGAAGATGTAGAGACGCTATTTATTCGTCTTTACCGGCTATGCTCAGGAGAATCACATAGAATCATTATTATCTTGTGCATAGAAGGTGTAGGGTCTTGAGTTGAATTACCGTAAACTACATAAATGCTACCTTTCTACTATAGTACTATATATAAAAATGTGTTGTATTGTTGGGAAAATAATGTGATTCAAAAAGTTGTTTTGATCCTGGACAAGGGCACTGCACCATTAAAGAGATGTAAATGTATTTTCACACGTAAAGCTTGAAATCTACTAAACCTATATTATTTAATCTGTTTCCTTTAATTAAGAAATTGTAAAATTAAATCGGCGATCGTTATTTATTTTGGAATGAAGGCGCATTAAGAGACTGTTACCAACAAGTTTTGAGCTGACCTACTTTTGATGAAAATTTCTGATGTGATTTTTGATGAAAAGCACTGGCGATTCTGACTTGGGCGGTGCCCATCTTAATATGAGCAGGATTTCAACTGGGGGTGGGGGTTTCCAAGAGTTCAGTTCGTGTTCGAGTCCTAATGCCTACTGTACTTCGTAGGTCCTGTGACGTTAGTCACACTGCTCATGTGCATTTTCCTACGAAGTAGGCTACAGATCGCAAATTGTCCGGTAATGAGTGAGTGAGTCAGTCCATCCGAATCCTTTCGTCGGCAAAATAAGGAGAACCGTTGACATTAGAACCTTGATTTTTGGCATGAACGTGCATTAGGGCATTGTTACCAGCAAGTTCTGATCTGAAATAATTCTGATTAAAATTAGATTTATAATTAACACTTCAGTATATTGTTATATATATGTAAGCTGTAGCCTGTAACGTGTAGGCTATCCTGTTTCACATCCAAACTATGTATGTCATCATTGCCAAGAAAACTGTGGTCCGTTTTGCTCCAGCGTTTTATCGCATTTAATGAGTAGGCCTATCAGTTACACTCCGGCTAAAAATACCCTACTGCATATACCCTCAAAAATTCAGCGCTGTTTGCACAACGAAGCTGAGGTGGTTTAACGTTATCATAAAGAAAATCAACGATCAACTGCCATAGAATATAATGTGAAACAAGGAAACCGGAATAGTACATTCATCAGATTGCCGATACCCAAAATGTGTTCTCATATATCTAAATAACAACGTGATGTAGAGACGCTATTTATTCGTCTTTGTACCGGTTATGCTCAGGAAAATCACATAGAATCATTATTACCTTGTGCATAAAAGGTGTTGGTCTCGAGTTGAATTACCGTAAACTACATAAATGCTACCTTTCTATACTATAGTACTATATATAAAAAATTGGTGTATTGTTGGGAAAATAATGTGATTTAAAAAGTTGTTTTGATCCTGGACAAGGGCACTAAAAACCACTAAAGAGATGTAGATGTATTTTCACACGTAAAGCTTGAAATCTAGTGAACTTATATTATTCAATCTGTTTCCTTAAAAAAAAATGTAAAACTAAATCGGTGATCGTTATTTATTTTGGAACGAAGGCGCATTAGGAGACTGTTACCAACAAGTTCTGAGCTGACCTATTTTTGATGGAAATTTCTGGTGATTTATGATGAAAATCAGTGCCCATCTTAATATAGGCAGGATTTCAAGTGGGGGTGGGGATTTCCAAGAGTTCAGTTCGTGTTCGAGTCCTAATGCCTACTGTACTTCGTAGGTCCTGTGACGTTAGTCACACTGCTCATGTGAGAAAGTAGAATCACTCAAACGCGTTTTAACTTACACGGATCGACGAACACCCGAGAACCCCTCGAAAGACATTTAGTTTTGAAATAATATTTATTTAGCATTTAAATTCGACAGTCTGAAGTTGTGACTAGGTGAACATATTCACACGTTTACATATCGCTTACATACCATTATAAAATGAGAACAAGAAGCCCCTGTCAGGAACTTGTCAGTGGAAATTTTCTAATGAAGAATATACATTAACAGACAATTTAAATCGGCGTGCAAGAAATGAATACCAAGCGCGCTGGAGATCTCGGCGTGGGTGATATCAACTGTTATAACAACAGTCAGTCTGCTCTGTGGATCGGCTATAGACATCCAGAAAGATAACTTCGGGAACAGGCGGTACACTGTACCCGTATACCGGTGCAAACAGGATCGGGCCACTGTTTAGCGCAGATAACCCTGGCATTGTGCTGGCATTAAATTCACCTCAGGTCGCCCATTCGAACTTGCTTGCACGCCAAGCGTACTCGGTAAACAGTCGACATTGTGTCAATAACTGAACGGCTGTCTGGCCATATATCCTTCACCTGAATGGGGAATATAGGTCATGAAAGTGTGCCATCGTGTATCTAAGTGGCTGATGTATTGACAATTATTTGAATTCCCACTATACTATGTCTGAATACATGTATACTTGAATAAAAATTCACAAACCAAATCTGCCAGCAGAAGTCCGAAAGAGTAAAAGACACATCATCGACTTTTTGTTTATAGTATTTTTTTTACATTTTTTATTACTTTTTCTGATTTTCTTGGGGATTTTCTCCATTTTTCTGCAAATAGATTCTAGTTTACCACATAATTTCTTTAGATTTCTGTCATTCCTACTAACGTCGTCACAAATGTCGAGTACACCACTAAAACAAAGTCTTTTACATAACTTTCAAATAATTGCCACAGCATCATCCCCTGAAGAAATCATGGTAGAATCCCACCGGAGAACTACTCTGACATAAATAGTTCGTTGTTATATAGTATAGGTGGTCCCGTCACATTCTGATTGTAAGAAATAAAACATCGATCATGTATTACGACGTCAAACTAGGTATAAATATGGCAAGCCAAAGTGCTTTTTGAATTCCCGATATCGGAATTGAAATTTCCGATATCGGAAATTGCAAATTCCCGATATCGGAAATTAGAATTTTCGATATCGGAAATTGAGTTTCCGATATCGAGAATTGCAATTTCCGATACCAAATCGATATCGGAACTTGCCATTCCCGATATCGGAAATTAGAATTTTCGATATCGGAAATTGAATTTCCGATATCGAGAATTGCAGTTTCCGATATCGAAAATTCGGAATAAAAAGTACTTTGGCTTGCCATATATAAAACTAGGATTATATCGACAACACAGTCGCAACCCAAACACCCTCCTCCATATATGCTTGTCTGCATACTCCTTACAGTTGCATGCAAGCGTGCTCTGTGCAACTGGTACGGTACGGTACTTGAAAGGTCTGTCAAAAATAACAGACAATCAACGTATGAGCGACGAGAGAGAATGAGGCAAGGCTTTGGTGTAAGCCCTCCCATTGAAGAGGTAATAATATCCTGGACAAAAGACTGACAATACAACTTGCAGCAGATCCTTTGTCAGTTATATTTCGTAAATCTTACACCAAGTAGTTGTTGAGCATGATTTTTCGTCTTCGTTGAATCTCATTATATATTCCCATGCAAGCCGACGGATGTCCGGAGTAAACGACATGGGCGTCTCTTAAGTCAAAACAAAAACACGGATACCGACATGTGATTTCACAGGGATGAAATATACAACACATTGTCTGGCTCTGAATCATTCTGATCAAAACAAGATCTATAAAAAACCGATTCCCATTTTACTAGTCGCTGATGTAGATCTGGGATCAACATTCACGGTTTCGTGTTCCGAGTACTGACCAATCACAAAAGATTATCCACAATTTGGGGATGTATGTTTGAAAACATCAAGGTCAAGACACGACTGTGTGGAGACGGCAGGCTGACCTCGAGATAATATGAACAGAGAAATGTGTCCTAGAATTGATCGATATATCTAAATTTTATTAATGTTAATCGAATATCATCATGGATGCTAGAGAACAAAATATTAATCGAAGAAACAAGCTAAAATATATAAGATGGGATTTATAAATACCATACCTGTCGCGCCCGCCTTGCGAAGTGAGATATGATCTTCATCTTGTTTAATTAGCTTGGCTCTTAATTCTCTTAATGTGTTGTCTAGCATATATATCTATTATACTTATACGCGTTGTATGGTACACGTCTAGGAGTGAGTGAGTGAATATGATTTAACGTCCCTTTCAACTATATTTCAGTCATATCACGACGTTGGGTCCTATTCCTTTTCACACCCGGGAAACACACGGGTGGGGTCTTATTCCTTTTCACAACCGGGAACCCCATGGGTGCCTCAGTTAGTCGCCTCTTACGACAAGCTGACAGGATGGCGATTGGAATAAAATGGGAATTTTATTAGGGCATCATTTCTAAGCTAAACTGCCATGTGATCAAACATGGCAGATAATTATTTATAAATTGTCACGCGATCTTCTACCATGGAGGGGAATTCTTTGGAAATTACGCTTATGAACCGATCATAAACTGCTTTTAGCCGGTTTTATTGTTCGTGATTCTCGATCTTTGCTCATGCTCCTGATATTTGCTCCCGAGTAGTAGGTAGAGCGCACGAAGGCATGCGTTTTCCAGGGAGGAAACTCTTGGTCCCCTTTTTCCCAGGTTAAAGGTATAGGGAACTTCCCGTCATCTCCCCAAGAGTTCCGCCAGGGGAGGGAGTTCCGCCAGGGGGCGCCACCAGCTCAAGGTCACTATAGTTCCGGCAAAGGGCCCCTGGGCATGTATTCTTCCGCGGTGATGCGGTTTGGTGGTGATGCGGTCGCTGGAAAAAGCTGCCGCGGAGAAAAAGTAGTCCCCAGACTTCAAATACGCTGCATGGTCCGATTGGGTCGAGTGAGATATCAAAGTGAAGCATTCGTGAAGGGGCATCCAGTCATGGGTGGGTGTATGTAAAATTAGGATTTTTTCCCGAAACTGTAAAAAGCGGAACACGGACTTTACCCCTAAACTAGGGGAAAACACTTATCAACCCTAGCCAAAAGGGCTAATATCGGTCTCCGGGCTTATCGGGGCCTGCCTATCAAGTCAATGGGGTGGGTGCATGTAAAATTAGGATTTTTTCCCGAAACTATAAAAAGCGGAATACGGACTTCACCCCTAAAATAGGGGAAAACACCTATCAACCCTAGCCAAAAGGGCTAATATCGGGCCCCGGGCTTAGCGGGGCCTGCCTATCAAGTCAATGGGGTGGGTGCGTGTAAAATTAGGATTTCCCCCCGAAAATATAAAAAGCGGAACACGGACTTTACCCCTAAAATAGGGGAAAACTCCTATCAACTCAAGCCAAAAGGGCTAATATCGGTCCCCGGGCTTATCTGGGCCTGCCTATCAAGTCAATGGGGTGGGTGCATGTAAAATTAGGATTTTTTTCCGAAAATATAAAAAGCGGAACACGGACTTTACCCTTACAATATGGGTCTGTATTATACAATATAAGGGAAAATGCCTGTATGGGGTATGGGGATGGTCAATTTTTTTTGTGGGTGTTACTATGGGCTGTGGGGTCTCGTTTTTCTCGTCTCGCCAAGAAAATGACAATGGGAGGGGTCCCGGAGCGAATCGCTGAAATTTTTGGGAAAAGTCACCGAGGTCTGTATATAGGCTCATACTGGCTATATGGGGGAGGGGTGGTCAATCTTTTTTATGGGCTTTACTATGGGTTGTGGGGTCTCGTTTTTCTCGTCTCGCCGAGAAATACACAATAGGAGGGGTCCCGGAGCGAATCGGTGACATTTTTGGAAAAAGTCACCGAGGTCTGTATATAGGCTCATACTGGCTATATGGGGGAGGGGTGGTCAATTTTTTTTGTGGGCTTTACTATGGCTTGTGGGGTCTCGTTTTTCTCGTTTCGCCAAGAAAATGACAATGGGAAGGGTCCCGGAGCGAATCTGTGAAATTTTTTGGAAAAGTCACCGAGGTCTGTATATAGGCTCATACTGGCTATATGGGGGGGAGGGGTGGTCAATTTTTTTGTGGGCTTTACTATGGCTTGTGGGGTCTCGTTTTTCTCGTCTCACCAAGAAAAACACGATGGGAGGGGTCCCGGAGCGAATCGATGAAATTTTTGGAAAAAGTCACCGAGGTCTGCAATATAGGCCCATAGGCTGGCCATGGGGGGTATAGGTTCAACCTGAGAAATTCACACACGTTCATTGTGATATGGGTTGTGGGGTCTCGTTTTTCACGTCTCGTCATTTAGAACACAATGAGAGGGGTCCCGGAGCGAATCGGTGAAATTTTTGGGAAAAGTACCGGGTAGGCCTGTATATAGGCCTATAGGCGGGCTATACGGGGGTACAGGTTCAACCTGGGAAATTCACACACGTTCATTGTGAAATGGGTTGTTTGCATTTGTTTTTCACGTCTCGTCATTTAGAACACGATGGGAAGGGTCTCGGAGCGCAACGGTGAAATTTTGGAAAAGTACCATATAGCCCATATAGTCCCATACTGGCTATATGGGGGTATAGGTTCAACCTGGGAAATTCACACACGTTTATTGTGATATGGGCTGTTTGGATTTGTTTTTCACGTCTCGTCATTTAGAACACGATGGGAAGGGTCCCGGAGCGAAACGGTGAAATTTTTGGAAAAAGTTCACCGAGGCCTGGGTAGGCCCATAGGCCTATACTGCATGGCTATGGGGGTATAGGCCCATACGGGGTGGACGTTTTGGGGTCTAGGTGAGCCCCTAATGATCCTATGATGTCGTATGAGGTCTTATTTTGAAGCTCTCGTGGAGGAGCATCCGACTGCACTAATGGTTCGTCCGTTTTCAATATTTTGCGCATGCGCAGTCTGGCCGTAGTATAGAAAGCAGGCCTTTTGGGTGGTATGTGGGTGTGTGTTTGGGGTAGAGATGGACCGCTATGGGTCCGAATGGGTCGTGGAAGGTGTCAAAGTGAAGCTTGTGTGGGGTAGAGTCAGAATGGCGTGTTTTTAAATGCAAGTCGCGTCAATCTGCGCATGCGCAGTTGGTTGTAGTAAGTAAAGTGGCCATTTTGGGGCAGTGCAGGAAGGTATTTGGTGTCGAGATGGACCATCCTCGGTCCGAATGCGTCCTGGGAGGTGTCATTTTGTAGCTCTCGGGGTGTAGACCCCGATTTGGGTGCTGCCCACGTCACCTGTGACGTCATCGGTGACGTCATCAGTACGAGTAGTGGCGAAAGTGGACATTTTAGGGCACTGAAGGATAATATTTGGGGTAGAGCGGGACCATCCTTGGTCCGAATGCGTCGTGGGAGGTGTCATGTTGTAGCTCTCGGGGTGTACACCCCGATTTGAGGCATGTCCGCAGCGTCTGTGACGTCATCGGTGACGTCATCAGTACGAGTAGTAGCGAAAGCGGGTATTTTGGGGCAGTGAAGGAAGGTATTTGGTGTAGATATGGACCATCCTTGGTCCGAATGCGTCGTGTGAGGTGTCATCTTGTAGCAACGCCCGCCAACACCAAGCTCAATGCTTCAACGCCCTGGTGAAATAGCTCAGAAGCTCTGATTTTCTAGATATTCCATGGAATTGTCGCTCATTCTTCGAAATGCAGTGACGTCCGTCGGTACGCCTTAACAGACCGGAGACAGTACAACAACAACAACAAGGATGAGACATGAGAGAACAAGAACAACAAGAAGTTTTTTCATATTGTTTATTCTCCCCAATGTTACATCATACCCACGCTGGGGGAGCCGCGTTGGGTATATTTACAATTCAAGAAGACTCTTGTCCAATCAGAGGCCACCATTTGCATCTGTCATATTCGTTCCTGTCCGTTAGATGTATTCTTGTCCAATCAGAAGTCTCCATTTCAGAAAGTTCCATCTTCGGCCATGTTCGCTTTGAACCGTTTATTCTAATCATCGTCGGGCCGCCCAGGATACCGTTGAGGCAACATATCCTCAGATAGTTGTTTGTGCATTCTGAGTATCTATCAGTGCATGGGTGAATACATTCACCCGATGGGAATATTCCGTAGTTTGGTCACGAAGAACGTAACATTGGTCACACTCTCCACTGTCCACTTGGTGTTGGGGCGTTGTTGTTGGGCCCATTCCAAGGGATCCACGGTGTCCAGTTTCTCCAGCATCGTCTCTAGCGACGCCCGGTTAATGATGGTAAACGGTTGGTCAAATACCCGGATGTTACTGCTCGGGTAAAAGTATCGGACTTGATCTGTCTCCTTATGCTGCAGTACATAACCAAACGCCAGATTTAATTTGAAGGACGTAGCTTGGTCATTGAAGATGGCTTCCACGTAGTTGCGTAGACGGGTGAGGTCAGTCAGTCGGAAATTGTAGATATCTTGAATAGGGCGATGACGGTGGAAACAGTGCCGTATCATGGACCAATGGCGACGATAGATGTCATTCACTGGATGGGCGTCCTGTAAGAGATCGCTGGGAACATCTACCGCATCTTCCAGAAAATGTTCGTTGTTGTCAGGCGTATGACTGGGAACAGTAATGCTAGTAATCAGAGCTTCTGAGCTATTTCACCAGGGCGTTGAAGCATTGAGCTTGGTGCCGGCTGGATATCTAGGCTCTTCTGAACTGTGGGTATAGGCGGGCTCTCCGTGATCGCATCACCAGTGGCATTCGTCTCCCCGGGCTCATCTTCACTAGGTCTGACCCTCATGGGTGCCTCTTTAGTGGAAAGTTGTCGCTCATACCGTGGTGATGGACTATGAATCAAACGTTGGTGCTGTCTTAACTGACTGGGTCGTGTGAAGAGTTGACCACAACCGTTACATTGTTCCGTCGCGCCCTCGTGGAATGAGCGTTCGTGGCGCAGTAAATGATCCTCCCGATTGAATGACCGTGCGCAGGTTGTACAAATATACCGAGCATCGTTGTGGGTGGAGGCCTCGTGGCGTCGTAAATTATCTAGACGAGTAAACAGCTTCTGGCAAGTTGTGCAAGTGAACATCTTGGTGGTTGACAGAGTGTCTGATGAAACGGCCAGCCCGCTTCCCTTTTATAGCACGCTAGCTGGTGATCTATTTTTAGCACACTCAGTTCAACTATCTCCAAGTCGAGGGCCGAGCCGTGACATCTTCGGTAACCTCCGTTGTCTCTTCGGGCACCTCCGTAACTACCCGGCTGTTCCCGTGTAAACCCGGATGGATCTCCGTGTCTCTTCGGTGACCTCCGTGACATCTTCGGTCACCTCCGTGTCTCTTCGGTCACCTCCGTAACTACCCGGCTGTTCCCGTGTAAACCCGGATGGATCTCCGTGTCTCTTCGGTGACCTCCGTGACATCTTCGGTCACCTCCGTGTCTCTTCGGTCACCTCCGTAACGTCAACGATCAACATGTAGATATATAGAGTATGTACGGCATGTTATGGTATTCATCAGTGCATGAGTGACGCATTCAGCCGATGGGGGTGGTCGGTCAGCTTGGTAACGAAAAACGTGGCATTGGTCGACCGCTCTACGACCCATTGTGTGTTGGGGTGTTGTTGTTGGGCCCATTCCAAGGGATCCACGGTGTCCAGTTTCTCCAGCATCGCCTCTAGCGACGCCCGGTTAATGATGGAAAACGGCTGGTCAAATACCCAGATGTTACTGCTCGGGTAAAAATATCGGGCTTGGTCTGTGTCCTTATGCTGCAGCACATAACCAAACGCCAGATTCAACTTGAAGGCCGTAGTTTGATCGTTGAAGATGGCTTCCACGTAGCTGCGTAGACGGGCGAGGTCGGTCAGTCGGAAATTGTAGATATCTTGAATAGGGCGATGACGGCAGAAACAGTGCCGGATCATGGGCCAATGGCGCCGATAGATGTCACTCACTGGATGGTCTTCGTGTAACAGATCGCGGGGAACATTTATGGGTTCGTCCACGAAGTGTACTTTGCCCTCCACGTCGTACAAAATCTGGCCCAAGGTCTTGTCGTCAGAATTTGACTGTTGAATTAGGGCGACATCATCACCGGCCCTCGTGCGATGGGTGGGAGTTCCCCCTGTTTCGATATTGATGACTACGGGCTCTTCTACCTGCAAACGTGGCTGCGGAACAGGGTGTCGTGTGCGTTGGTGTCGCAGCAACTGACTGGTCAGTTTGAAAAGCCGACCACATTCTTCGCATGGACGCTTGTGTACTTCATGGCGTGCACATGTGTGGCGCTGTAAATGATCCGGGCGCTGAAACGACAGTGTACATATCGTACAGCTATACCGGGCGGTTCCTTCGTGCTTGGTAGCCTCATGGCGGCGCAAGTCGTGCAGACGAGTGAATGATTTCGAGCACGTAGTAAAAGTGAACATCTTGGTGGTTGACAGAGTGTCTGATGAAACGGCCAGGCCGCTTCCCTTTTATAGCACGCTAGCTGGTATCATGTTCGGGCGCCTCCGTGTCTCTTCGGTGATCTCCGTGACATCTTCGGTTACCTCCGTGTCTCTTCGCGCACCTCCGTGACATCTTCGGTGACCTCCGTGACATCCTCGGTGACCTCCGTGACATCTTCGGGCACCTCCGTGTCTCTTCGGCCACCTCCGTGTCTTTTCGGGAAGTGACCGAAGAGACTCAGAAGTGAACGACATTGTGGGAAAAACCCCACAGACAGGTCAGTACATGTGCTATCATGTTCACACTCCGTCACCGAAAAGACACGGACTGAAGATGGCGGACCTCGCCCGGTGGTGGTGGTGGTGGGAGCTGCCGTGTGGCAGAGCTCTTGGATCGGAGCTCTTGGAGCTCAAAGCGTGTGGAGCTCAGAGCTCGGAAGTGACATTTGCATATGACCTCTGCGAGGTCACTTCCGCTTCCGTTCACGTGACCAGAACTGACCTTTGACCCCGGCGCGCGCTAACAATACCGGATAAAATTGCGCGACGGGGTCAAAGGTCAGTTCCGGTCACGTGAACGGAAGCGGAAGTGACCTCACAGAGGTCATATGCAAACGTCACTTCCGAGCTCTGAGCCACACGGGAGCTCCCACCACCACCACCACCACCACCACCGGGCGAGGTCCGCCATCTTCAGTCCGTGTCTTTTCGGTGACGGAGTGTGAACATGATAGCACATGCACTGACCTGTCTGTGGGGGTTTTCCCACAATGTCGTTCACTTCCGAGTCTCTTCGGTCACTTCCCGAAAAGACACGGAGGTGGCCGAAGAGACACGGAGGTGCCCGAAGATGTCACGGAGGTCACCGAAGATCTCACGGAGGTGCCCGAAGAGACACGGAGGTCACCGAAGATGTCACGGAGATCACCGAAGAGACACGAAGGTGCCCGAACATTAGGGCGACATCATCATCGGCCCTCGTGCGATGGGTGGGAGTTCCCCCTGTCTCGATATTGATGCCTACGGGCTCTTCTACCTGCAAACGTGGCTGCGGATCAGGGGTTCGTGTGCGTTGGTGTCGCAGCAACTGACTGGTCAGTTTGAAAAGCCAACCACATTCTACGCATGGTCGATTGGGTACTTCATGGCGTGCACGTGTGGCGCTGTAAATGATCCGGGCGCTGAAACGACAGTGTACATATCGTACAGCTATACCGGGCGGTTCCTTCGTGCTTGGTAGCCTCATGGCGGCGCAAGTCGTGCAGACGAGTGAATGATTTCGAGCACGTAGTACAAGTGAGCATCTTGGTGGTTGACAGAGTGTCTGATGAAATGGCCAGGCCGCTTCCCTTTTATAGCACGCTAGCTGGTATCATGTTCGGGCACCTCCGTGTCTGTTCGGTGATTTCCGTGACATCTTCGGTGACCTCCGTGTCTCTTCGGGCACCTCCGTGACATCTTCGGTGACCTCCGTGACATCTTCAGGCACCTCCGTGTCTCTTCGGCCACCTCCGTGTCTTTTCGGGAAGTGACCGGACTAAAGATGGCCCGTAGGCATCAATATCGAGGCAGGGGGAACTCTCAACCATCGCACGAGGGCCGATGATGATGTCGCCCTAATTCAACACTCAAATTGCGACGACAAGACCTTGGGCCAGATTTTGTACGACGTGGAGGGCAAAGTACACTTCGTGGACGAACCCATAAATGTTCCTAGCGATCTGTTACACGAAGACCATCCAGTGAGTGACATCTATCGGCGCCATTGGCCCATGATCCGGCACTGTTTCTACCGTCATCGCCCTATTCAAGATATCTACAATTTCCGACTGACCGACCTCGCCCGTCTACGCAGCTACGTGGAAGCCATCTTCAACGATCAAACTACGACCTTCAAGTTGAATCTGGCGTTTGGTTATGTGCTGCAGCATAAGGACACAGACCAAGCCCGATATTTTTACCCGAGCAGTAACATCCGGGTATTTGACCAACCGTTTACCATCATTAACCGGGCATCGCTAGAGGCGATGCTGGAGAAACTGGACACCGTGGATCCCTTGGAATGGGCCCAACAACAACGCCCCAACACACAATGGGTCGTAGAGAGGGTGACCAATGCCACGTTTTTCGTTACCAAGCTGACCGACCACCCCATCGGCTGAATGCGTCACTCATGCACTGATGAATACCATAACATGCCGTACATACTCTATATGTCTACATGTTGATCGTTGACGTTACGGAGGTGACCGAAGAGACACGGAGGTGACCGAAGATGTCACGGAGGTCACCGAAGAGACACGGAGATCCATCCGGGTTTACACGGGAACAGCCGGGTAGTTACGGAGGTGACCGAAGAGACACGGAGGTGACCGAAGATGTCACGGAGGTGCCCGAAGAGACACGGAGGTTACCGAAGATGTCATGGCTCGGCCCTCGACTTGGGGATAGTTGAACCGAGTGTGCTAAAAATAGATCACCAGCTATCGTGCTATAAAAGGGAAGCGGCCTGGCCGTTTCATCAGACACTCTGTCAACCACCAAGATGTTCACTTGCACAACTTGCCAGAAATAGTTTACTCGTCTGCACGACTTGCACCGCCACAAGGCCTCCACCCACAACGATGCACGGTATACTTGTATAACCTGCGCGGTACAGCTGCACGATATGTACACTGTCGTTTCAGCGCCCGGATCATTTACAGCGCCACACACGTGCACGCCATGAAGTACCCAAGCGTCCATGCGAAGAATGTGGTCGGCTTTTCAAACTGACCAGTCAGTTGCTGCGACACCAACGCACACGAAACCCTATTCCGCAGCCACGTTTGCAGGTAGAAGAGCCCGTATGCATCAATATCGAGACAGGGGGAACTCCCACCCATCGCACGAGGGCCGATGATGATGTCGCCCTAATTCAACAGTCAAATTCCGACGACAAGACCTTGGTCCAGATTTTGTACGACGTGGAGGGCAAAGACACGGAGATCCATCCGGGTTTACACGGGAACAGCCGGGTAGTTACGGAGGTGACCGAAGAGACACGGAGGTGACCGAAGATGTCACGGAGGTGCACGAAGAGACACGGAGGTTACCGAAGATGTCATGGATCGGCCCTCGACTTGGGGATAGTTGAACTGAGTGTGCTAAAAATAGATCACCAGCTAGCGTGCTATAAAAGGGAAGCAGCCTGGCCGTTTCATCAGACACTCTGTCAACCACCAAGATGTTCACTTGCACAACTTGCCAGAAGCAGTTTACTCGTCTGCACGACTTGCACCGCCACAAGGCCTCCACCCACAACGATGCACGGTATACTTGTATAACCTGCGCACGGTCATTTAATCGGAAGGATCATTTACTGCGCCACGAACGCTCATTCCACGAGGGCGCGACGGAACACTGTAAGGATTGTGGTCAACTCTTCAAACTGACCAGTCAATTGCTGCGACACCAACGTTTGATTCATGCCCCGTCTCTACGGTTTGGGCGACAACTTTCCACTGAAGAGGAGCCGCGGAAGGTCAGACCCAGTGAAGATGAGCCCGGGGAGACGAACGCCACTGGTGATGCGATGACGGAGAGCCTGCCTATACCCACAGTTCAGAAGAGCCTGGATATCCAGCCGAACCCCACCGTTACGGTTTCGAGTCATACGCCTGACAACATCGAACATTTTCTGGACGAGCCCATAAATGTTCCTAGCGATCTCTTACAGGACGCCCATCCAGTGAGTGACATCTATCGGCGCCATTGGTCCATGATACGGCACTGTTTCAATTGTCATCGCCCTATTCAAGATATCTGCGATTTCCGACTGACCGACCTCGCCCGTCTACGTAGCTACGTAGAAGCCATCTTCAAAGATCAAACTACGGCCTTCAGATTGAATCTGGCGTTTGGTTATGTGCTGCAGCATAATGTGTTTGCATTCGAACATCGTGCCGTTTGTTTTCGGTTTGAGTATACGTTCAGAGTTAAGGTTTTCTTATTTGCAGGAATATAGAATGCGTTTAAGACTACAGTGTACATTGTAAGTTATGCTGTCTTTTCTGAGTTTGGCTTTACCTTTTGTAATTGCTAATTTTGACATGAATGGCTGCCTATAAACACAGTCGAACAGTTGAGCAAACATGTGCAGACGGCAGCTCCATGTGCCAGATCACGTGATTCACAGACGCTGAGGTTAACGTGCTGTCGTGAGGAAATTCGAGTTGTGCTATTTGCAGTGTCGACGAAACTCCACTGTCTCTTCACAAATCTCAAAAAGTTAGAATGTAGTTCATTTTTATTTGGGGTACCAGACTGTTTTTTCCCGTGCAAATCATAAATATCGAAACAATGGACCACAAGGAAGACAGCCGGCCTCAAATTCGGGTTTTGGCCGAAGTATCGTCGAATCTGGGTGAGTAGTGTTTCATCTATTCACAAGGTACCCATGGCCATAGCGTCAATTTTTGTTTTCTCTTTCGACTTAGGCAAATGAAATTTGTCAAATATATTCCTGCAAATAGCACAAGATCAAAATACCATGATAAAATGACGAGATAGTTTTGTTTCAGGATTGCTTCCCCTGCTGTGTAATGCTTTAGAATACGCTAGTTCTCCTAGTTCTGAATCCGGCCGCTTCAGGGCTGGTGTGCTATTCCAGTGTTTAAGGGACCGTCTGTAATTCTCCACGTTTTTGCAGTATTTGTGAGGCGAATTTGTACCTAAAAAAAAAGGAAATTATTGTCCACAGTTTTCGAAAAAACAAAGCAAAAAAGGGTTCTTTTTCGGTCACAAGAATATTTCTTTACATAGTCAATAATTTTGTGGTCCGATTATTATTATTATTATTTGTATATATACCGGTAATTGAGTTATTTTAAAAGTATTTTATTTTTAACAATCATTGTGTTGGTGTTGAGAGCGTCATTCATCAGTTTTCAAGCAATCACACAAGATATTTAGAATTGATGTTGAAATTGAATCAAGTCATTAGGCCTACAGGCAACAAGGAATGGAAGCAGTCTTCTCGAGGGGATGGGGGGTGATTGTTTATGCAAAATGTCCCCTATCTTTCTAGCCTTATAGCTAGGATTTCCAGCTGCAGTAGGCTATACAGGCTATTTCATTCCAGTTCACTTTGGAAGCATCGCATCAATTAAGTAGCAGACAATATCAATTAATTACAGTAAATGTCCCCTGGTGCACCGAAGTTGCCATCTTCACAAGTCCAGGTAAATCCTAAATCCTCGCAGAGGGTTTACCTGGACATTTTTAAATTTGATTCGAATAAGTTCTTGAGTCAATGGCTCTATTATACAATCTCGTACATTTCATCCCCCACGCTTGTTTTGAATTGGCATGTCGGTATCCCCAGTCTGCAGTTTTTTCTTTGACTTCCGATGTCGATTTCCGCTTGACATCAAAGCAGTTTGGCCCGCGATGAAATTGAAATCTGTCACATCTCATATATACCTCGCAGCAGATTGGCCTAATCAACTAGCTTAGCGCGTTCACTGATTGGGTTTATTCAGGGGAAACCCCTTGCTCTATTTATATCCAGAACTTGTGGGAAACTAACCAAGCCAGTGTATCTATCCCAACAGATCAATCAATACACTGGCTCGCGAGGATGTGAAGTGGCTGGAGTATTCCGTTCATCTAACCATCTGTCTATCTATCGGCCATGTGTTCCAAGTTTCTTTCCTGGCAATAACTTTCCATAGATTCAACCAATTCTGGTATGTGGGTATGTTTTCTTGCGACATCGCCTTGGGATTGCATTGTGCCCAATCTTAATAAATTAATATCCTACATGAATCAATGCTCTCCAACGTGTCGCTATGTATATGATCTTACTGATTTCAATTGAAAGACATTAATGAATATTTAATAGTTTTATGACATCACGATCACATTTTAACTCCATTACTTGCAGTCGGGGAATTTGGGGATAGGGTCCTCGATCGTCTCCGCTTTAATGTAGCTACCCACAATATGGCGCCAACCTGGCGGGAGCACGGCAACATGCTGAAGATACCCTGCCAGTGTGGCATCTGATTTGGCTGAGCCAACCAAAAAAAACCCTAACATTATGTTCCCTTCAAAGCATGAGCTCTTGGGATTGGTTGACACTCAAGTTACTGCAAGCTGGTTGTGAGAAGCACCATATCCAAATCGGGAAGCAGATAAGATTCAATTTTAATTAGATTGGCATTGTGTCCATGCCCGGTTATAGAATATATATTGTCTCAGAGTTACATGTAGATACAAGGTGTCACAGTGTCCTTTTTAAGGACACAACTATAACATCAAATGACCATTTTTCCACAAAATCAAATGACTTTATTTTAGAAAACTCATAGATTAGAGTGAATATCAGGGGCGAAAGGCACAGTAGTTTGTGTAAAACACTCAAAGAACACAAACTGACAATATTTTGGCATGTTCAACACCATTTAAGTGATATTAGCCATTTTGCAAAATTAGTTTTTTTCAAATAACGACAAAGCTATTTTCAAACAAGGACTTTGGCGAAGATCCTGCATCTAACCCTGTGTCTAGCTTGCACCAGTACAGTTAAATACGTTTTCTTTAGTTTGTTCTAGGTCTTTAGCATATACACCCCCCCTCTCCCCACATACGCCTACTACACACATTTATTTGCATGTAAATATCCATTTCGAGACTTGATAGTACAATTGCATTTTGCATTATTTGAATGAAAAAACCCCACAAATTTTTACCAGTACTACAAATTTTATGCATGCAACTTTACAGTTAGTCTTTATTTGTTTTGGAAAGGTTATACCAGAATTTGATGAGGACCCTAATATGGAGGATGGAGTGATTGAGGATGAATGTGTTCACGTAAGTATCACAGCCTTTCTTTGACAGAAGTAAGACACCAGGAATATTTATCATATATTTGCCAGTGAGTTTGAACAATTTGCTCAGTGGATACTCTGCACCAAATCCCATGCCACTCGTATCTAGCTAAGATTCATAGCGTCTCCCTTCCCTCACCGCTATGCCGACGACAAATACATTTCCCTGGTGGTAACTCGAACATCTCCATGGTGCACTTATTATTACCTTTGCGCCCTATTGGACCTTCATTAACTTGAGAAAAAGGGCCGCCATGAATAAAAATACCATAATCGATGTTGTGATCATCATCCCCTGTATACACGGGGTCTATTATGACGGAAATGCCCATCTTCTTGACCTCGATTTCAGGTGATTTTGAGGCTCCATAGGGATAATTTTAACGTCTGTAATTAATTTTTGACTGACGAATGGCCATTTAGTCTGCCATTTCTGTATTTTTATACGCCCGCCAAAAGGCGGACGTATTTTGTGATGGCGGTTTCCGTCCGTGTGTCCGTCTGTCCGTCCGTCGTGTCCGGTCTATATCTGGGACAGTTTTCTATCTACAGTTCTAATTTTTGATGAGTGGATACCCTATGGGGAGACGATATGTCGCGTACCAAAATGAAGGTCAAGGTCAGAGGTCAAAGGTCACTGGCCTAAAAAACAGGAAATCACTGAAGTGTTCGTGTCCGGTTTATATCTGTGAACGTTTTCTATCGACAGTTGCAATTTTTTTGTGAGTGGATACCCTAGGTGGAGACGATGTGTCGCGTACCAAAATTCAGGTCGTGGTCGGAGGTCAAAGGTCACCGTTGCCTAAAATCAGGAAATCATTGATCGTTGACAGTTTTCTATCTACAGTTCTAATTTTTGGTGAGTGGATGCCCTAGGGGGGAACGATATGTTGCATACCAAATGTAGGTCGAGGTCAGAGGTCAAAGGTCAGTGTGATCGAAAAATCAGGAAATCATTAAAAATTTCAAATTTTTTGTGAGTGGATTCAATAGAGGGAAATGAAGTGTCGCACACCAAAATAAAGGTCAAGGTCAAAGGTCACTGTGTCCCCAAAATCAGGAAATTATTAAAAATAACATTTTTTTATATCAGTAGATACATTAGGGGGACACGATGTGTCACAAATTAAAATGTAGGTCAAGGTCAAAGATCAAGGTCACT
>JAVTVY010008434.1:0-45710 GCA_036873755.1 Hanleya hanleyi
TTCTTCTTGCAGGAAACAAGCCTATGTTTATGTATACTTTTGTCTTTTTGAATTTGGTGCTAATACTGTTATATGGAAATGGAATAGGTCTTTGGATTATGGACGCGGATATTCTCTAATGGACGACGGCTGGATTATGAATGACGGACTAGACGCTTGTAATTCCAAACAGCACTTATAACAATTACCCCTAGACCCTACCCATGCAAATCTCCTCTCCTCTATGATTACCAATCTCCCACACCTCACAACGAAAAAAAAATTTTACACTCGGGTTTTTCCGGCACTACTCGGTAGTTCTCAATCTCCTCTCCTCTCTGATTACCAATCTCCCACACCTCACAACAAAAAAATTCACACTCGCCTTTTTCCGGGACTACTCGGTAGTTCTCAATCTCCTCTCCTCTATGATTACCAATCTCGCACATGCACACACCTAGGTAACAATAGGTAATTAACACTTAGTAAATGGGAACTTCCTACTAACAGCGCCCAGGTAAAATAAAAAAAACACTATTAGTATGAATGTACGGTAATAATATACCGAATAGTGCCGGAAAAAGCCGAGTGTAAAATTTGTTGTTGTTGTTGTGAGGAGGTGTGCAGGAGTTGGTGTTTTTTTTGTGTGCTTTTAATTAGAAGTTTGCTCTTTCGAGTATAATTGGGGGTCCTCATAAGGACCGTTAGGAAGGTGTAAGGGGATTACACCGATCGGCACAGATTTTCTCGCCTCTGGGTACACACGGGACATTTCAGCGCGACGAGTGTACATGCTATGGGCTTGTAAGTGGGCGTAGGCACTGGTCTTCCTGCTTCCAGCGAATACATAACGCTTGGTGTCCACATGGAAATATAGCGTATTTGGCGTAGAGACTACTGCATTGGACACAGGGTAAATACTGTGCCGCTCCCCATGTTGTGTCTCGCTCCAGTCTTCTTATTTCGGTACAGTAGTACTCAAGATATCGCTGCTGTAAAAGACCCATCTGTTCTTTTTCTTGTTCTTTTTTTAACCTTTCAAGTTCTTGGTCTTCTTCGAACTCATCTTGTAGGAGTTGAGCAATCTGTTCGTCGTCGGTAGGATAGACGTAGGGACTCACGTAGGAACTATTGTCCACTCCATCGATGAATTCCCCGGTTGCTTCTTGGTCTTGCTCTTGGTCTTGGTCTTGGTCTTGATGTTGTTTGAACACATCTTGTAGGACTCGTTCAAACCGTTCGAGTTGGAGGGTACTATCAGGCCGTACATTACTGGCGGTGACATCTCCATCCGCTGCCTCTTCTTCTCCTTCTTCATCGTCTTCAATATCGATGAATTGACCCGTGGCATGGTGAAGATACTGCCGCTTTTGTTGTGAAACTGGGGTGAAAGTCTCGCTGCCCTCTACCGGCTGGTCTTCTTGTTCATCATCTTTCCATAGCTCTTCCAATATGTTGTCAAGCCACGCCTCGTTAATAATATTGTGCACTCCATCAATATCCATGTGTTGAGCCATGATGTAGTTCAAAATGAATGGATAGCAGACGACACTGCGCGCTTTTTATAGTATAACCGTAGAGCGCCCGTATGAGGGCGCGGACGTCATCGAAATCTTCACAGTGAAACCATGTGCCTGCTCAGGCCCGCTGAAATTTTGTGTTTCTTTTCCATCTTCAAACCGGTCTCATTTTGCAATAAATGCGAGTTGACGTGTAAAACTTATTTAAACTTGAACTTTGGGAACTTATAGTGTATCGCTGAAAAATTCAGAAGGCTGGCGGCAGGCTAAAACTATATTTTTAATCATTTTGTCGATTTTAGATCCATATGGTTATGGGTGTGGTTGTGTGGAAAACCCGGTAAATTTGAAATAAATCGGCTTACCTCCGTAAAAACACTTTAGGTGTGTTCCTGACATTCTTATAATGTCACCCTGAAAATTTGAGCAGGTTTAACGATGAAAAAGTATGAATTTTTGTCCTATCACTTTTGCTACGGTAACACAGCACTATACAGTATGGAGCCGACTGTGTGTACAGCTATGCGTGTCAATGGCTGTGTTACCGTAGCAAGAGTGATGTGACAAAAATTCCTACTTTTCCATCGTTAAACTCGCTCAAATTTTCAGGGTGACATTATAAGGATGTGAGGAACACACCTAAAGTGTTTTTACGGAGGTAAGCCGATTTATTTCAAATTTACCGGGTTTTCCACACAACCACACCCATAACGATACGGGTCTAAAATCGACAAAATGATTAAAAATATAGTTTTAGCCTGCCGCCAGCCTTCTGAATTTTTCAGCGATACACTATAAGTTCCCAAAGTTCAAGTTTAAATAAGTTTTACACGTCAACTCGCATTTATTGCAAAATGAGACCGGTTTGAAGATGGAAAAGAAACACAAAATTTCAGCGGGCCTGAGCAGGTACAATGGTTTCACTGTGAAGATTTCGATGACGTCCGCGCCCTCATACGGGCGCTCTACGGTTATACTATAAAAAGCGCGCAGTGTCTCGTCAGCTATCCATTCATTCAACTGCATCATGGCTAATCCTAGTAGACGGGCACTATTCAACGCAATGAACACGGGACCACAAGATCCTAGAGAACATAGAGAACGGATTCGCTCGAACGGAGAAGACAACGAACATGTTACAATCATTACGAGCTTGCAGCGTGTTCATGAAGCTCATATTGCTGAAGCTTTGAGGATGAGCGGTGCACAACAAGATAGAAAAATAAGGGACGCTGTGCAGGGAGAAGATGATGATGATGATGATGATGATGAAGCAACAGACGATGAAGATGTACCAGCGGTGGAGTGGTTAAACAGTAGTAGACCCCCAGCAACTAC
The DNA here is from genome assembly GCA_036873755.1 of Hanleya hanleyi. Taxonomy (NCBI): domain Eukaryota; kingdom Metazoa; phylum Mollusca; class Polyplacophora; order Lepidopleurida; family Hanleyidae; genus Hanleya; species Hanleya hanleyi. The sequence goes on from JAVTVY010008434.1 coordinate 2,838, forward strand.
AGCGGCGACTCAGGCGGCTACCACAACGACGGTTACCACAACGACCGCTACCGCAACAGGAATGACAACACGCTTACAAGAGATCAGCCACCTGAACCAACAGCTTGACGAAATAGAAGATGAAAAGTCTAAATTACGCCTACAACTGGCTAGGGAACAGAAGAGATCCACCTGCACCGTGTGTCAAGACGATGAAACGACGTACGCCTTTTCCCCTTGTGGTCACCTGTGCCTATGTGGTGTATGCTTGCTAAGCTTAACATGCATAGCGGGTTCGTGCCAGTGCGCAGAGACAGAGGAGCTTCATTTGAAGATGCGATGCCCTGTGTGTCGGGGATGTGTATCAGGCGTGAAAAAATATTCCGCCCGTAACAGTGTGATACCACTGTTCTTTCCAAAGTCCCTTTTTAGGGCCACCTAATTACACCCGAAAGGGGGGGAATTTTCTAACTAAAAGCACAAAAACACCAGCTCCCACACCAATATCCCCTTTGCATAGAGTGAACACTAACACACATTTGAATTTCTAATATTTTTATTAACACAGTAGAATGAACATAAGGTCACCACAGTAGACTCTTGGTGTTGAATTTTTAATACAATTATACGCTATCAAGGCGCTTAAATGAACATAGAATGAACATAGAATGTAGGAATACGGTGATGTCTGAATGTTTATGCAACAAGACTTGTGTGAAATGTTCAATATTTATGCAACAAGACTTGTTTGAACTCGTCATTGTCTTTCTGTCCCTGGTGCACGTAGATGAAGGTGGCAATCTGTTCACGTGGAATTCTGGGTGGACAGGCAGCTTGCAATGCCTCGGCAATTTGCACCTCGTTAACGGCCTGTAGTCCCTCAGTCATGAGCGCGTCTGATGGTATACTATTGTCCATACACGTATGAGTGTTGAAGAGTCCGTTCTTGTTCCCACAGCCTGCACATTGCTGGATACGCAAGTGTCGAATGCGGGGTCTGAGATGATCCAGGAATGTGTCGATGTACTTCTTATAAATATACTGAGTCACCTGGTCAGACAGGACTTCATGAATTTCAGCTGTGAGACTCTCCAGCTTCCGCCACGCAGGTATTGCAGGGTGACGCCCTGAGATAAAGGAATACGCTTTTGCGTATCCGCCCTCAACTTCCATTTACGAATATGCACGAGCAGCATGTTGTTGAACATAGAACAGGTGAGAAAGATGTCGTCACCCACATAAAATTTCGCTTCGTCGCTCCCCTGGTGGTCAATGACCGCATCGACGGCGTAATAAATGGCCTGTACTCTTATCCAGGTGTCCAACGTCAAGGCGATATGCTTAGGTGGTTTGTCGTCCCAGGCCGGTGCGTTAAAATGCACTTCCTCTTCTTTGACACTCACAGTTAAATAGGGAGAGAGCTCCCAAGTGTTCGTCTGGGCCGCCTGGTAGGCCTGCTGGATAATGTCATTGATCTCCTGCACAGACATAGAAAGTAGCACCTCTTCCTTCGCTTGCTCAGGCACTTGCTGGGGCACTGGCTGAAGCACTTGCTGAGGTATTTCTAAAGGTGTTAGTCGGGGTCGTTTGGTAGGTGGACCGGGTTTGGCAGGTAGACCGGACTCTTGGTGCGTACGTTTGGTAGCTGTACGCCCTTCGGCGATGTCCATGTCCATGACTAAGATATTATCTTCTGAATCCTGGGCTTGAAGTAGATCAGCTATTCCTTCATTTCCCGTCTTCTTCAGCACCTCCACGAAGGCTTGAAATGCTATGGGGCCACGGCGCAGTAGATCGTCGATGAGGGCTCTGTTTTGTCGCGAGGTGGTCTTCTCCGCCATGATATCTTCGACACCGTGTTTAAGGATTATGTTTTCCACCATAAGCAGATCACATATATCAGCCACATGCTGCATCTCATCAACGAGGCGAATACGGTGCTGTAGAAACTTAGCTCGGTGACATGAGTCCATGACTGTTGGCTCAGGCTGGTCAGGTCAGTAGCTTCTATGGTGAGATAGACTGGTGAGGCAGGCTCAGGCTGGTGAGGCTCAGGCAGGTAGCTCCTATCGTCAGAGTGGTTCAGGCTGGTCAGGTAGGCTGGTCAGGTAGGCTGGTGAGATAGCTCCGTTCGGCAGGCCAATGAATGCAGCAATACCCCTAAAAAATTTCCACTTTTATACGTTTTTTCGTGACATTCGGGTCTTTTCGGTAACCTCCGTGTGTCTTCGGTCACCTCCGTGTCTTTTCGCTCACCTCCGTGACTCTTCGGTGATGACATTCGGGTCTTTTCGGTGACCGCCGTGTCTCTTCGGTCACCTCCGTGTCTTTTCGGTCACCTCCGTAACATCTTCACGGACCTCACCGATCTCTCCGTGACTCTTCGGTGATCTCCGTGTCTCTTCGCACACCTCCGTCACATCTTTCGGTCACCTCCGTCACATCTTCACGGACCTCACCGAAAAGACACGGAGATGACCGATGATACACGGAGGTGAACGACATTGTGGGAAAAACCCACAGACAAGTCAGTACATCTCCTATCATGTTCCCATGGACCTGACCGAAGAAACACGGAGGTGAACGACATTGTGGGGAAAACCCCAGTACATGCTCCGCTCACCGAAAAGACACGGAGATGAACGACATTGAGTCCCCACAGACAGGTCAGTACATATCCTCATTTGCGTACACTTCGCCATAAGATGGCTTGCGAATCGTGTGTCTCCATTATCGCGGAGCGACATCCGGTGTTTTACCGGATTCTGTTCGGCCTTCATCCGGCGGAGAACAGACTCGAAAACTCCGATAAATTACAGGTTTTCATACATACCCCGGAAACAGATATTGCCTGGGCTTACAAAATATATAGGTATGAATAACTTTCGTATCATCCACGAGGTGTGGTAGATCTGTAATTTTGAACAAGTAGATCGTCACATGACTCGAAAATGGCGGGTTACGTTGGGGTTACGTCGGTAGACTTTAGCTGATTGGCTGACAAAGTTACGTGGTATTGATTTATGGAAATTCCCTCCAGCAGTTGCCGAAAGTAGTCTGAAATGGATATACACGATCCCAGGGTCAGTCTTACCGCGTATAGATGACCGAAATGGTTACAGGTTGTACATATCCTATCATGTTCGCAGGTCACGTGCCATTCACCCAGACCGGAAGTGACGTCATACGGCAAGGTCACGCTCCATTCACCCAGACCGGAAGTGATGTCATACGGGACTGGTGGCGCCCCCTGGCAGAAAAAGGGGAACCAAGAGTTACCTCCCTGGAAAACCGACCTGGATATCCACGCTATCTACTACTTCTATAGCTCTGGAGTTTTCGCAGTTAACGCTTTCAGAAAAAGAGAGGGGTAGATCGAGCTCGAGTTACGCTGAGCAAAAATAAATGGTCCAGGGCCGAAGTTACGCAGTTCCGCTGTCCAGGCCGAAGTTACGCAGTTACGCTGTCCATGATAAAAGAGAGGGCTATATGGCAAGCCAAAGTGCTTTTCATTCCGAATTTCCGATAATTTTCGATATCGGAAATTCAATTTCCGATATCGGAAATGCAATTCCCGATATCGGAAACAGTCACTGAATTCCGATATCGGAAATTGCAATTCCCCAATATTCTATGGGAATATATAATTCCCCATATCGGGAATTAGAATTTCCGATATCGGAAATTGTCACTGAATTTCCGATATCGGAAATGAAAGCTCTTGAAACTTTACGAAAACTAGAATTGCAATTTCTGATATCGGAATTCAGTGACAATTTCCGATATGAGTTTCCGATATCGGGAACTGAATTTCCGATATCGGGAATTGTCTCCGAATTTCCGATCGGAAATTGCAATTGATATCGGGAATTCAATTTCCGATATCGGAAATTGAAGGACATGAATTTTCGATATCGGAAATTTTCATTCTCAATTCCGATATCGGGAATTCAATTTCCGATATCGGAAATTCTCGAATAAAAAGCACTTTGGCTTGCCATAGGGCTATAACTGGAGATACACAATTACGCTGAGTTATGCTGGAATCACTGACTTTCGTCAAATTCTTATCCTCAGTCCTAATCAGGCCGGTATGTATTATTAAGCTTCTCTCGTGATTGCTTACATGAGGGAAGAACCACTAAATTGTCCAGAAGTTGTCCAGGACATATATAATGGACATATATAATTTACAAACACGGTCATATTATTGATAAGGCTGTGGACACTGCCATAAATTAACAATCGGTATTCATTTCATGACTGACACTCCATGGCATGCGTTCCACTTTAACAGATATTTAAATGCTTGACATTACTACTCAGACGTGAATTGCTGTCTTAAAAAGAAGAAGCTTTTTTGACCCTAACATGAATGTTAACTTTAGCAGTGTTTGACCATTTAACTTATGCCCCTTCTCGTGACTCTCCAGTAAAGAAGGGAGCAAATTCAGATTTGGCGCCAAATATTTCCATGTCGGTTCGGTAAAGAAAATCAGTTTATTCTTGAGCGGACCGCTAGATCCAAGAAAGGAACGAACGCTCGAAAGGCACCTGTGACCCGTACAGGCCCTACAGTTTTCCACCAGGTACAAATATATGTGTGTGCATTGAATATCGATATTCTCCACGAATCATCTCACGGGGCATACCCACTCCAGAATATATGGTTTCAGTTTCAGTTTTGCGGTTACCTTCGAGACAGTAAGCGAGTCTCGTGATATGAGAATGTGATAAGCTGTGTGGGTATTTCCAGAACTTCATTTTCTGTATCAGACTAACTGACTAATATAGACTAACTGCGTAGGCTACGGTTTCATTTCGTCATGTTCGTTTGAGAAGGGTGGCTCCGTCAAGTTTACAAATTGAGATCTACTTGAAGTGCCATTAGAATCTAATACAATATTCCAAAACCGGCGCTGAGCTGTGTGAGTATAGTGTCGATCCCGGTTGTCCGTTTGGTGCACTTTGTATGTGAAAAATATGAAATTCAGCTCATTTTGTCATGATGAGTTTTCAAAGTATATCTATATATTCGTGCAGACCACGCTGACCTAATCGAGGAAAGACTTCTCAACCAGAATGAATGGGGGCAAGATGTGTACGCGGAATTTATGAATATATTTCTTTCTGTCCATTGAAAAATAATTCTCAACTTCAGTGTGTTTCATGACATGTATATCATCCCAGTTACGAAAGAATCAGGAGACATGTATACTTAGATTTTTTATTTATTTATTTTTTTCAGCCATGTGCTGCCCCCTCCCTTTTCAGACCTTGAGATCGACAACTCAGCTGATGTTGTTTATTCATCGATAAATTGTCTTGTCAACAAATTTGTATCTCAAAAAGCATTTATAAATATAAAAATGGTTTAATAAGTATCAGAAAGAAACCTCTGAAAATGCTCCAGATCATGGGAAATGGATTCAAAATATTTTGGGGGGAAGTACCACAATGGGTGGATTGAATATGTGAAGTGTTATAATCATCTGTGGGAAACATGTGAATGAATAATATTTTTCTTTGCTTAGAATATGCGTGCCCCAACTGGATTGCCTTAGTGACATGGAACAACATCTGACTCAATCTCAGTAAACTCAGATATAATATCACGGAATATTATATCTGGATTCAACCCTATATAAATCCCATGCGAATGTGAAACTACATTTGTTAGCCAATCAGATGGCTAGCTTGTTGCACTCACGCCCACAGTAATTACACACGGTAGCACGTGGACTAATATATAAACATTATTGGGAATTGGCATCATTTCCAGACAGAACGCGTGGTAAACACTGAAGATCAAAGAGTTTATTCCCGCCGAAAAGTCTGGCTTAGGGGGTGGAAAATATCAAAAGATTGTGCCGCGCGAAGATGTTAATCTCCGTGAAGTAAACGTCAATCATTGTCAGAGAGAAAAGTCAGAAATTGTCGTGATTGGCTTATTATGGGATCTCGCAGAATATCGGCGAACATTTTTCATAGCGCTACGTCTAGATGGTATTCCCCCGATTTACCATCTTCGTTTACCTAGATTGCATCTGACTGGAATAGCTAAGACTTAAGACTCCGGTTAAATCATCTTCTGATCAAATATCCAGCTGTAGATTTGCAAGCACATGACCTTGTGGATGACCACAATGGGTGGATGCTGAAAGTTTGTTTTCAGTTGAACATTTCAATATGTCATCTGTGGGGAACATTTGATTGAATATTATTTTTCTTTGCTTAGAATATGTGTGCCCCAACTGGATTGCCTTAGTGACATGAAACAACATCTGACTGGACGAGCTAAGACTTGTTGACCATTCAAGCTGGGAGGCCTAAAGTGAAAGTGAAACAACAACAGTACAAACATACCTTTGTCTCATGGCGATTTCAAGAGATAGAAGTTCGGCTTCAGAACAACGGTGAACCATCTGTAATTTTTGTTTTATCTTTTCATAATTTATGAATTATCAGATATGATGATAAAGTGGGCAAAATTAATAAATAAAAAATCATTTGCTTGTGTTTGATGTCAGTTATTGTGGATAAATAAATGAGTTGCATACAGATAACAACTTTTAGCTTAATCAGGATGATGCAGGTACTAGTATCGCTTTCAAGTCGATGATTTGTCAGTTATTTTGGTTAACCTCATAGCATCTTATTCATCTGATGACTGGATGCTCTTCTTTATTTTATACTACAGGTCTATCAGTGAACCTAGTCAAAATACAGAGATAAGAAGATTTGGAAAGGAACCGTGTCCCCACACATTCCACCATTTTGAGATCTGATCTGTAAGTTTGAAGTTTATTGTTGAAATCAATAATTCCTATACATTGACTACTTGTACCAGACAGGTATTTGGGGGCACAGTGTTAAGTTTAAACCTAAACCCCAACAGAATGGTTTGACATTTGGAGCTTTCGGGCAAGGGGAGGGGGGGGGGGCAAGGTTGCATCCTATGGGCCTTCCTTGGCAATGGGCTTAGTTTCATTCAGACGGCTGTGCACTTCAGCTTCTATTCAAAATATATCAATACCCATTCCTATTCACATGTAGACCAACTGATGAGATGATGCTTCAAGTTTTCATATTTTTCTCAGGAGCCTAACCTACAAACATGTGGACTCACAATGAAAAGATATCCTTCAAAAAACTGTTGGGGGTGAGGTTATCATCATGTAGACAGCCTCTCAGGCTCTGGGTGGCCACTGTTCAATTGGAAGACCAGGGCAAGAAAATTGGGTTTGGTCTTTCTGCCTGACATGACTTCATTATTTCTCTGTTGAACTATATATTTTTATTTAATGTCTTCTGTGAACAATTCCACATTGTAGTGTTCTAAACGCCCAGTTTGAGATTTATTTATATTTTTGTGTGAATTAGGCAAAATTAATAAATTCAAAATCATTTGCTTGTGTTTGATGTCAGTTATTGTGGATGAATAAACAAATTGCGTATATATATAACAACTACTAGTTTATTCAGGACGACGTAGGTACTAGGATCGTTTTCAAGTCAATGATTTGTCAGTTATTGTCATTAACCTGACTGGATGCTCCTTTATTATGCTACAGGTCTATCAGTGAACCTAGTCAACAGACAGAGATAAGAAGAAGATTTGGAAAGGAATCTTGTCCCCAGACATTCCACCATTTTGAGATCTGATCTGTAAGTTTAAACACCGGTTTCAATTACAGGCCTGAGGGGGTATGTAGATTATGTGTCTCCTTGATTATGGTGCTGTAGTGTTAAAAAAAAAGTAGCTTTCAATGAAAGACAATCCTGGATGCAAGCCCATTGCCAGGATTTTGCATAGGATGTGAGACATGATTATTCTTGAGCGGACCGCTAGATCCAAGAAAGGAACGAACGCTCGAAAGGCACCTGTGACCCGTACAGGCCCTACAGTTTTCCACCAGGTCAAGGGCGTAGACAACGGGGGGCTTGGGGGGGCTTCAGCCCCCCCAAATTTTGAAGGCCGGCAAAAAAAAACAAAAAACAACAAACAAACGAAAAAAAAGAAAGAAATAAAGAAAAAGAAAGCTAACATAGCATAGAAGATCACGTATATTATTCAATTAATACATGAGAAGTAAACTTATCACCGCCAGTGCTTACCATTAGGCCTAAAATAAGATTGCAATTGATCAGTGACCTAAGCCATAGATTGACGATTTCGGGTTCAAATCTTTTGCGATCGTCTCCGAGAATGAAATAGTGTGCTCCAATTCCAATCAAATACCGCCTATTTGGATGAAAAAAATCAAAACTCCAGTTGAGCATAATTTTTCGTAAATCTTTCACTATTAAGTTGTTTTGTTTTTCAATTGAGATCCCGGTCATTTGTTCAGTATTTCTTTATTCACAAACAAGAGATACAAACTCTCGACTACTTTTCATATATAGGAACTCTAGAAATAAACCTACTGTCTGTCCCAGATAATATATCCCAGATGTTTTCGGTGATATTTCGGAGACAATTTATCGTACAACATTGAAAATTCCCACAGTATATAAACTATAAAACATTAATTTTATTCCTGTCTTTCATCAGAATCTGTTGAGAATTGACGAAAATCACCAATACCATGTTATTTTGGGGCCAACATGACTTTGATCTGCCAATGCAGGCATGACTTTATGACGTCAAAAATATAACTCACAAATCTGCCATCTAATTTTTTGTTTTTCGCGATTTATGGAGAACCACTGGAAGGATTTTGGTGATACTTTAAAATAAACTTAGTATTTTTTTCTACTGTGTGAAGTTTCAATGCTGTCAGATAAACAATCTCGCCTCAGAACTCACTTTAGCTGAGTTCCGCCAATACGGAAATAGCCGAACGTGAGATTGGTCCGATAAATTGTCCGAGACATATTGCCGAAAACGTCTGAGATATATTATCCGGGACAGACAGTAGACATGAAGTCACTGTTTAATAACTGGTGTAAATATGGTGAATATGGATAAGTTTTCCTACTATTCCAAGAAAGGTCCACTAAGCTAACATTTTTGATAAGTTCGACAACTGTAGGTACAAAATAGCCGTTATAATCGATTAACAATATTTCCTATGTTAAAAAGATAGCAAAGGCAACCCAAATAATGAACCAGAGCTCATGTGCTCAGTCACGCATCAATGCAGCCATTCCGCTGCTATCGGGACAGGATAGTATTGTCTATGGATTAACTTGAATTATAGTGCAAACCTGAGACTGAATGATCATTTCAGCTTGTAACATTCATCAATGTAGTGATCGTCATTGTTATGAGACGTTTTGGCATAAATCAAAGTTCAGTTGTTACAATGTTATACTGTTCAGATGCTTCCAGAGAGTGCCAATTTACCATCAAGTTTAAAAAAAAATTCTTACGCTGCGAGGGGGGATACCCCCCTCTCAGACTCTCCCCCTCTCAAGCCCCCCCAAACCTGATAACTTGTCTACGCCCTTGCAGGTACAAATATATGTGTGTGCATTGAATATCGATATTCTCCACGAATCATCTCACGGGGCATACCCACTCCAGAATATATGGTTTCAGTTTCAGTTTTGCGGTTTCTGAGCAAGTGATGTGTTTCTGCATGCTGTGACAAAGAGTCGTACCTTCGAGACCGTAGAAGCGAGTCTCGTGATATGAGAATGTGATAAGCTGTGTGGGTATTTCCAGAACTTCATTTTCTGTATCAGACTAACTGACTAATATAGACTAACTGCGTAGGCTACGGTTTCATTTCGTTTGAGAAGGGTGGCTCCGTCAAGTTTACAAATTGAGACCTACTTGAAGTGCCATTAGAATCTAATACAATATTCCAAAACCGGCGCTGAGCTGTGTGAGTATAGTGTATTTTTTGAATATTATTTTTCTTCGCTTAGAATATGTGTGCCCCAACTGGATTGCCTTAGTGACATGAAACAACATCTGACTGGACGAGCTAAGACTTGTTGACCATTCAAGCTGGGAGGCCTAAAGTGAAAGTGAAACAACAACAGTACAAACATACCTTTGTCTCATGGCGATTTCAAGAGATAGAAGTTCGGCTTCACAACAACGGTGAACCATCTGTAATTTTTGTTTTATCTTTTCATAATTTATGAATTATCAGATATGATGATAAAGTGGGCAAAATAAATAAATAAAAAATCATTTGCTTGTGTTTGATGTCAGTTATTGTGGATAAATAAATGAGTTGCATACAGATAACAACTTTTAGCTTAATCAGGATGATGCAGGTACTAGTATCGCTTTCAAGTCGATGATTTGTCAGTTATTTTGGTTAACCTCATAGCATCTTATTCATCTGATGACTAGATGCTCTTCTTTATTTTATACTACAGGTCTATCAGTGAACCTAGTCAAAATACAGAGATAAGAAGATTTGGAAAGGAACCGTGTCCCCACACATTCCACCATTTTGAGATCTGATCTGTAAGTTTGAAGTTTATTGTTGAAATCAATAATTCCTATACATTGACTACTTGTACCAGACAGGTATTTGGGGGCACAGTGTTAAGTTTAAACCTAAACCCCAACAGAATGGTTTGACATTTGGAGCTTTCGGGCAAGGGGAGGGGGGGGGGGCAAGGTTGCATCCTATGGGCCTTCCTTGGCAATGGGCTTAGTTTCATTCAGACGGCTGTGCACTTCAGCTTCTATTCAAAATATATCAATACCCATTCCTATTCACATGTAGACCAACTGATGAGATGATGCTTCAAGTTTTCATATTTTTCTCAGGAGCCTAACCTACAAACATGTGGACTCACAGTGAAAAGATATCCTTCAAAAAACTGTTGGGGGTGAGGTTATCATCATGTAGACAGCCTCTCAGGCTCTGGGTGGCCACTGTTCAATTGGAAGACCAGGGCAAGAAAATTGGGTTTGGTCTTTCTGCCTGACATGACTTCATTATTTCTCTGTTGAACTATATATTTTTATTTAATGTCTTCTGTGAACAATTCCACATTGTAGTGTTCTAAACGCCCAGTTTGAGATTTATTTATATTTTTGTGTGAATTAGGCAAAATTAATAAATTCAAAATCATTTGCTTGTGTTTGATGTCAGTTATTGTGGATGAATAAACAAATTGCGTATATATATAACAACTACTAGTTTATTCAGGACGACGTAGGTACTAGGATCGTTTTCAAGTCAATGATTTGTCAGTTATTGTCATTAACCTGACTGGATGCTCCTTTATTATGCTACAGGTCTATCAGTGAACCTAGTCAACAGACAGAGATAAGAAGAAGATTTGGAAAGGAATCTTGTCCCCAGACATTCCACCATTTTGAGATCTGATCTGTAAGTTTAAACACCGGTTTCAATTACAGGCCTGAGGGGGTATGTAGATTATGTGTCTCCTTGATTATGGTGCTGTAGTGTTAAAAAAAAAGTAGCTTTCAATGAAAGACAATCCTGGATGCAAGCCCATTGCCAGGATTTTGCATAGGATGTGAGACATGATTATTCTTGAGCGGACCGCTAGATCCAAGAAAGGAACGAACGCTCGAAAGGCACCTGTGACCCGTACAGGCCCTACAGTTTTCCACCAGGTACAAATATATGTGTGTGCATTGAATATCGATATTCTCTACGAATCATCTCACGGGGCATACCCACTCCAGAATATATGGTTTCAGTTTCAGTTTTGCGGTTTCTGAGCAAGTGATGTGTTTCTGCATGCTGTGACAAAGAGTCGTACCTTCGAGACCGTAGAAGCGAGTCTCGTGATATGAGAATGTGATAAGCTGTGTGGGTATTTCCAGAACTTCATTTTCTGTATCAGACTAACTGACTAATATAGACTAACTGCGTAGGCTACGGTTTCATTTCGTTTGAGAAGGGTGGCTCCGTCAAGTTTACAAATTGAGACCTACTTGAAGTGCCATTAGAATCTAATACAATATTCCAAAACCGGCGCTGAGCTGTGTGAGTATAGTGTATTTTTTGAATATTATTTTTCTTCGCTTAGAATATGTGTGCCCCAACTGGATTGCCTTAGTGACATGAAACAACATCTGACTGGACGAGCTAAGACTTGTTGACCATTCAAGCTGGGAGGCCTAAAGTGAAAGTGAAACAACAACAGTACAAACATACCTTTGTCTCATGGCGATTTCAAGAGATAGAAGTTCGGCTTCACAACAACGGTGAACCATCTGTAATTTTTAGCTCATCTGGGCCGAAGGCCCGATGGGCTTATGTCATGGCCTGACTGTCCGTCGTCCATCGTGCGTCGTCCGTTGTGCGTCGTGCGTCGTCCGTTGTGCGTAAACATCTTCTTCTCTGAAACCGCTTGGCCGATTAAGCTGAAACTTGGCATGCATGTTCCCCCCAATGAGTACACCAGAATTTGTTCATGCCGTGTCGATACGATTTTAAATATGGCCGCCATGGCGGCCATCTTGAATTTGCCATTGAAACATTGTTATCGCGATTTCTCAGGAACTACTGCATAGATCTTTCTCAAATTTGGTACACAGGTTCCCCTTGGGGTCTAGTTGTGCAAGATACCTGTTGTGGTCTGATTCACAAATCCAATATGGCCACCAGGCGGCCATCTTGGATTTCCCCATGAAACATTGTTATTGCAATTTCTCAGGAACTACTTTGTGGATCTTCCTCAAATTTGGTACACAGGTTCCCCTTGGGGTCTAGTTGTGCAAGATACCCTTTCTGCTCTGATTCGAACATCCAATATGGCCACCAGGCAGCCATCTTGGATTTCCCTATGAAACTTCGTTATCGTGATTTATGAGGAAGTACTGCATGGATCTTTCTCAAATTTGATACACAGGTTCCCCTTAGTTTCTAGTTGTGCAAGATACTTTTGTGGTTTGATTCAGAAATCCAATATGGCCACCAGGCGGCCATCTTGGATTTCGAGATGAAACATTGTTATCTCGATTTCTCAGGAAGTACTGGATGGGTCTTTCTCAAATTTGGTACAGAGGTTCCCCTTGGGGTCTAGTTGTGCAAGATACAATTTGTGGTCTGATTGAAAAATCCAATATGGCCACAAGGCGGCCATCTTGAATTTGCCAGTGAAATCTTGTCATCATTATTTTTCGTTAACTACTGCATGGATCGTTCTCAAATTTGGTACACAGGTTCCTCTTGGGGGTCTAGTTGTACAAGATACCTTTTCTGCTCTGATTCGAACATCCAATATGGCCACCAGGTGGCCATCTTGGATTTCCCTATGAAACTTCGTTATCGTGATTTATCAGGAAGAACCGCATGGATCTTTCTCAAATTTGATACGCAGGTTCCCCTTGGGGTCTAGTTGCGCAAGATACAATTTGCGGTCTGATTGAAAAATCAATATGACCACCAGGCGGCCATCTTGGATTTCCAGATGAAACATTATCGCGATTTCTCAGGAACTACTGCATGGATCGTTCTCAAATTTGGTACAGAGGTTCCCCTTGGGGTCTAGTTGCGCAAGATACAATTTGTAGTCTGATTGAAAAATCCAATATGGCCACCAGGCGGCCATCTTGGATTTCCAGATGAAACATTGTTATCGTGATTTCTCAGGAACTACTGCATGGATCTTTCTCAAATTTGGTACAGAGGTTGCCCTTGGGGTCTAGCTGTGCAGGATACCATATATGGTCTGATTGAAAAATTCAATATGGCCACCAGGTGGCCATCTTGGATTTCCCCATGAAATTTTGTTATCGTGAATTCTTAGGATATTACTGCATGGATGTTGATACACAGGTTCCCCTTGTGATCCAGTTGTGCAAGATACCTTTTTTGGTTCATTTCGAAAATCCAATATTGCCGCATCTTGAATTTCCCATGAAACTTTATCATAAAATCTCAGGAAATAACTGCATGGATCATTTTATAGTGTTCAGGGGGGACAACACAAGTTAGAAACTCATCTATTGCAGTTCTTTAGTAAAAATTTCTCACAGCTACTTTCTCCAGTTACAGACAGATGACCTACAGTGCCGTCCCTTACTGTCCAGAAGTGTCACACTTCATGTGAAGTGTGCCTAGAAGTGCCTCTGAAGAGTACACTTGAAAGGCACTTCAACAACAGAGAAAAATATTGGCACACTTCAAAGGTACTTCATTAGAAAAAGGCAGTAGTCAAGGGACTCCTCAAAGACACTTCATGGACTTTGTCAATTTCATAACAAAAAATGACAAAAAATGAGGGACTTCAGAGACACTTCTGAGACTTTGTTTTTGTTCGGCATAATCCAAGGTACTCCTCAAAGACACTTCTTGGACTTTGTCAGTTCTTCAGCGAAACTTAGGGGACTTCAGAGACACTTCTGAGACTTTGTTTTTGTTCTGCATAATCTAAGGTACTCCTCAAAGACACTTCTCGGACTTTGTCAGTTATATAGCATAACTTGGGGGACTTCCCCTTGCAAAAAATATCTTCTAGCATCCTATAAGATTTTGAAAAATCCTATTAGATTCTAAAAAATCATATGAGCTTCTAAAATATAAGAGTCTGAAAAAGCCTATAAGATTCTGAAAAAATCCTATTAGATTCTGGAAAATCCTATAAGATTCAATCCAATAGGATTTCTAGATTATTGGAATTTTCCCACAAACTGTTACAGTAACATAACATTATAAATTAGAACTACATGTTTACAAGTTTCAGTTATATTAATTAGCTCTGGGAATATCCCAGCTTAAAGTTGGCTGATTTGATTTCACTCAGTGACATCAAATCTCATTTCAATGAAACCACCAAACATCAGATTTGTACTTCACATTTCAAAATAGCTACAACTGTGTAAAATATTCACATGTGGTTATACTGACATATTACTCAGAACTGTGAACATTTTTTTTTTATATTTTAAAGTGATCAGTACTATGGGTTTCTATTTGAATAGAATAAAGACATTAATAACACCAGTCTCTCACACATTAGATAAGAAATCTTGCTGAATTCAGATTTTATAATCATTCCAAATCCATGATTTTATAGTAAAATTGGACAAAATGGGAAAATATTTTTAGAAGAATCAGTTCTAACATAATGTCAGCAACAAAAAAATACCCATTAAAGAATACTTTATATTATCCTCTTCATCATTATCACTAAGTATAATATATATAATTTCTGTTTCTGATAGTCTTTTTCTTCTGAACTGTCTTTGCCAAAATGGGTGGAGTTATCTGCCCTTGAAAATTTAATTGAACACTGGGGGCGCCACCAGACGATAACAATCAAAATGGCTGACCTCTCCAACTGCAGAAATCAGATGGATTTGTTCCTGTTAAGCTAGAACTATGGAGGTTTGAAGAACTGTATTGCAGATGGTGATGATAGCAGCTAGTGATATGGTAAGTAAATTATAAATATAACTAAACTTTTTCTGTTTTTCATAACTTAATAAGCAAAGAACTGAGCTGAACAGTGATGTAGACCTGTGAGTATCAGCTATTTATTTTATCAACAAGTTTCCCTTGACATATTAAAAAATTGATATTGGCCTCAATAAATATTTTGCTATATGGACTGCAGGTTATTATAATGTACTCCACCTTATAATTGCAGTCAAATTTAATGGGTCATGTAACATGGCGAAATATCCTTATCTCTGTCCCAATATCACTTTCAGATCTATTCAGGTTGATCAAGGCAGTGTGGATTAATTGCCATTGTTATGATTGTGTGAATTGTCAGCTTGGAAACACCAGGCTTGGGGACCTCATATGAAGATTGGCATGCACCCCTGGGGGAAATCCCCTGAGGGTGAGATATTTTTATCACAAAACTGTTCTGTTCATGTCAAAACAGGTGGATTTAACTGGTTGGGGGAATGGTAGCTCTAAATAAATTATCTCGTTGTTTTGATTTTTTATTGATTCATAAATTGTATTGATTTTTTTCCTTGCAGAATGTAGAATATTCCCATACCAGATTTTTGACAAAATGGTAAAGAAATAAGTTTTAGAATATATTGATAATAAAATGTTAGCATTACCTGTTTAGCTGTAATCAGAAAAAGTATAATCAATTATGATTAGACTTAATTTTCATCATTATAACAGGCTATATTTTCCTTGTCTATTGATTGCACTATTCATATACCAAAGCTAAGGATCTTCACACTTCAATTGTACATTTTTACCCACATCTTGAGAAATGAGAACATTTCATTTCATACATTTATTTCATTTCAAAAATTTAAGAATACAATTTGTAGTAAAAAGCATTTATTTGTTATTTGAAACCTTGTATGAAAATTTAGTTGAACCAGGAATTAACAGAGACAATTATCAAAATCCACATGATTGTTTCTAATGGCTTCTTTGTCAATACTTTCATAATTCCAGAATACAGCTGCAACAAGGAACTCGGCTCACTTCAAGCAGCCACTCGACTGATGGGAAATTTAATGAGCACACCTAGGTACATGGTTGATTTCTTCATAATGTATATTGGCTAGAACATCACACAAACTGTTTATCTCCATTGTTGTATATCATGGAGTACTAAAGAAAGGATAATAGACATCTTCATCAATCTTTTGTAAATCGTAGGGATGTGTTCCATTCTTTACCCTTTATGGTAGTCAACCTATTCAATCATCCTGAGTGTATTAAAAAAAAAAGAAAAACTGGATTGCATGTCATATGGAACCATATATACAACTGATCAGGTTTTAATTATATGCATGTATTTATCGCCACAGGCCAAGAAGTTCACAATTCAGACTGGTGGGTTTCAGCGTTGGGTTACGTCCGAGTGGACCTCAGGGCAACTGAAGTAAACTATCCTTCGAAAGATCTACTGCTTCAAGTTCAAGTTGGAAAAGAACACGGTCACCCTTGAATAATAATACTGCAATAAATTCTCATGCCAAAGACTGCATGTAAATACATACATATAGCTGTGCTGTATTTTGTCTCAAGGATTTGTGCTAGCGGTTTATTGTAAATATTTTATGATGTACTGTTCTGTCTCACTCTGTATTTTCTCTGAATAAAACTTTCTGTGCTCAAATATATATTTGTGTATTCTTTTCTGTGAAAGTAAATATCTCGTGGCTATATACATACCTTTTCATCACACGGATTTGCTATGATACTAATAAGGTACTTCAAGAGCACTTCAGAAGTGCATATGAAAGGTATCCTTCTGTAGAAGAGTGGATGAAGTGACTTGCCATATAAGGACATTGAAGTGCCTCAAATATTCTAATTAGGTACTTCAAGAGCACTTCAGAAGTGCCTATGAAGGTTACCCTTCTGTGGAAGTGTCTATGAAGTGCCTTTGCAGTATCTAATTAAAATATTTGAGGCACACTTCTAAGTGACTTCATTGTGACTTCAATGCCCTTATATGGCATTGCTACAAAACAATACCCACACTGCAAGCACACTTCTGACTCTGAGCCTTGCACTTCAAGGTTGAAATATGGCCACACTTCAAAGTTACTTCAAAGTTACTTCAAAGACACTTCTGGACAGTAAGGGGTGGCACTATCTTTTACATCTTCGCAGACAGATGGGGGTATGTCTTGGTTAGGCCATACCTCACCAGAGATTACTTTCATTGGAAAAATGTCCTGTTACATCTCATTGCCATCGTAACAACCCAGTCGCACATATTTCGTACTCGACATGTCTCCCCCTGGTGCATATACCCTCAAAATATTGGAATCGTAGGTTAAAAACTGTCCAATGTACTGTCCGGACACGAAGTGGACAGACGGACGAACGACTGCAATCACTTAATAAAAATTGGTTCTGGTTATTGCTTATACAGCTTACTGACAATCACACATTATATTTTGGTATAATTGCCTTTATTCCATAACCTCCAATTACAATCATGAATTTACAGCTTGACCTCCTGTGAAATCGACTATGTTGCCATTTTGTTCAGGGGAGACAATGCAAGTTAGAAACTCATCTATTGCAGTTCTTCAGTAAAAATTTCTCGCAGCCACTTTCTCCAGTTATAGCCAGATGAGCGCTACAGTGCCGTGGCACTATCTTTGTTTTATCTTTTCATAATTTATGAATTATCAGATATGATGATAAAGTGGGCAAAATTAATAAATAAAAAATCATTTGCTTGTGTTTGATGTCAGTTATTGTGGATAAATAAATGAGTTGCATACAGATAACAACTTTTAGCTTAATCAGGATGATGCAGGTACTAGTATCGCTTTCAAGTCGATGATTTGTCAGTTATTTTGGTTAACCTCATAGCATCTTATTCATCTGATGACTGGATGCTCTTCTTTATTTTATACTACAGGTCTATCAGTGAACCTAGTCAAAATACAGAGATAAGAAGATTTGGAAAGGAACCGTGTCCCCACACATTCCACCATTTTGAGATCTGATCTGTAAGTTTGAAGTTTATTGTTGAAATCAATAATTCCTATACATTGACTACTTGTACCAGACAGGTATTTGGGGGCACAGTGTTAAGTTTAAACCTAAACCCCAACAGAATGGTTTGACATTTGGAGCTTTCGGGCAAGGGGGGAGGGGGGGGGGGCAAGGTTGCATCCTATGGGCCTTCCTTGGCAATGGGCTTAGTTTCATTCAGACGGCTGTGCACTTCAGCTTCTATTCAAAATATATCAATACCCATTCCTATTCACATGTAGACCAACTGATGAGATGATGCTTCAAGTTTTCATATTTTTCTCAGGGGCCTATAACCTACAAACATGTGGACTCACAATGAAAAGATATCCTTCAAAAAACTGTTGGGGGTGGGGTTATCATCATGTAGACAGCCTCTCAGGCTCTGGGTGGCCACTGTTCAATTGGAAGACCAGGGCAAGAAAATTGGGTTTGGTCTTTCTGCCTGACATGACTTCATTATTTCTCTGTTGAACTATATATTTTTATTTAATGTCTTCTGTGAACAATTCCACATTGTAGTGTTCTAAACGCCCAGTTTGAGATTTATTTATATTTTTGTGTGAATTAGGCAAAATTAATAAATTCAAAATCATTTGCTTGTGTTTGATGTCAGTTATTGTGGATGAATAAACAAATTGCGTATATATATATAACAACTACTAGTTTATTCAGGACGACGTAGGTACTAGGATCGTTTTCAAGTCAATGATTTGTCAGTTATTGTCATTAACCTGACTGGATGCTCCTTTATTTTATGCTACAGGTCTATCAGTGAACCTAGTCAACAGACAGAGATAAGAAGAAGATTTGGAAAGGAATCTTGTCCCCAGACATTCCACCATTTTGAGATCTGATCTGTAAGTTTAAACACCGGTTTCAATTACAGGCCTGAGGGGGTATGTAGATTATGTGTCTCCTTGATTATGGTGCTGTAGTGTTAAAAAAAAGTAGCTTTCAATGAAAGACAATGCTGGATGCAAGCCCATTGCCAGGATTTTGCATAGGATGTGAGACATGATTAAGGAAAGAATGCCTCTCTCGTGCTCACTTACATGAAGTATCGATCGATCGGGTGGGGGTGTTGAAATCAATAATTCCTACACAATGACTACTTGTATCAGACAGGTATTTGGGAGGCAGAGTGTTAAGGATAAACCAAAACCCCAACAGAATGTTTGACATTTGGAGGGGGGGGGGGGGGCATCCTATGGACCTTCCTTGGCGATGGGCTTAGCCTCATACAGCTGTGCACTTCAGCTTCTATTCAAAATACACCAATTCCCTTTCCTATTCACATGTAGATCAACTGATGAGATGATACCTCGAGTTTTTGTATTTTTCTCAGGAGCCTAACGTATGACCTATGTACGCACTTCTGATGAAAAGCTGCCCTTCTTAAAACTGGGGGAGTGGGCTGTTGCGACCTCATTGTTTCTCTGTTGAATTATATATTTTTGTTTAAAGTTTTCTGTGGACTGCCACAGTGTAGTGTTCTAAACTCCCAGTTTGAGATTTATTTATATTTTTGTATGAATTGTTGTTCTATCTGGATACTATTAGTTTATTTTCTTTGTATAAAATGTCTTAATTATTTTACAGCCACTGTTTAGATATATATCAGAATGAGTTGTCAGACTGAATTATCTCCCTTGAATCGAAACGTTTGCATACCAGAATGTGACATAAAATAATACATAATAGAACCATTTTGATGTATGAATTATGATTGTATCACAGGTTGATCATATCATTAATTGTTTTTCCTTCCCATTCAACATTATCTCTCACCTGAAAGTTCATGACTGAACTATAACAACTATCCAACCACAGTTGGATTTTCGTCCGTGGTCCGTCGTCCGTCGTCCGTCCGTAAACAATTCTTGTTATCGCGATTTCTCAGGAACTACTGCATGAATCTTTCTGAAATTTGGTACACAGGTTCCCCTTGGGGTCTAGTTGTGCAGATAGCTTTTCTGGTCCGATTTGAAAATCCAATATGGCCACCAGGCAGCCATCTTGGATTTCCCCATGAAACCTTATCGCGGTTTCTCAGGAACTGCTTGATGGATCTTTCCCAAATTCGGTACACAGGTTCCCCTTGGGGTCTAGTTGTGCAAGATACCTTTTCTGGTCCGATTCGAAAATCCAATATGGCCACCAGGCAGCCATCTTGGATTTCCCCATGAAACCTTGTTATCGCGATTTCTCAGGAACTGCTTCATGGATCTTTCTGAAATTTGGTACACCGGTTCCCCTTGGGGTCTAGTTGTGCAGATAGCTGTTCTGGGCCGATTCGAAAATCCAATATGGCCACAAGGCGGCCATCTTGGATTTCCCCATAAAACCTTGTTATCGCGATTTCTCAGGAACTACTGCATGGATCTTTCCCAAATTCGGTACACAGGTTCCCCTTGGGGTCTAGTTGTGCAAGATACCTTTTCTGGTCCGATTCGAAAATGGATTTCCCCATGGAACCTTGTTGTTGCGATTTCTCAGGAACTACTTCATGGATCTTTCTCAAATTTTGTATACAGGTTCCCCTTGGGGTCTAGTTGTGCAAGGTGCCTTTTCTTGTCCGATTCGAAAATCCAATATGGCCACCAGGCAGCCATCTTGGATTTCCCCATGAAACTTTGTTATTGTAATTTCTCAGGAAGTACTGCATGGATCTTTCTCAAATTTGGTACACAGGTTCCCCTTAGGGTCTAGTTGTGCAAGACACCTTTTTCGGTCCGAATCGAAAATCCAATATGGCCACCAGGCCGCCATATTAGATTTCCCCATGAAACTTTGTTATCGTGGTTTCTCAGGAAATACTGCATGGATATTTGTCAAATTTGGTACACAGGTTCCCCTTGTGGTCCAGTTGTGCAAGATACCTTTTCTGGTCCGATTCGAAAATCCAATATGGCCACCAGGCAGCCATCTTGGATTTCCCCATGAAACTTTGTTATTGTAATTTCTCAGGAAGTACTGCATGGATCTTTCTCAAATTTGGTACACAGGTTCCCCTTAGGGTCTAGTTGTGCAAGACACCTTTTTCGGTCCGAATCGAAAATCCAATATGGCCACCAGGCCGCCATATTAGATTTCCCCATGAAACTTTCTTATCGTGGTTTCTCAGGAAATACTGCATGGTCTGATTCGAAAATCCAATATGGCCACCAGGCAGCCATCTTGTATTTCCCCCCATGAAACTTTATCACAATTTCTCAGGAACTACTGCATTGATCATTCTCAATTTTGATACACAGGTTCTCCTTGGGGTCTAGTTGTGCAGAATACCTTTTTCGGTCCGAATCGAAAATCCAATATGGCCACAAGGCGGCCACCTTGGATTTCCCCATGAAACCTTGTTATCGTGATTTCTCAGAAACTACTGCATGGATCTTTCTCAAATTTGGTAGACAGGTTCGCCTTGGGGTCTAGTTGTGCAAGATACCTTTTCTGGTCCGATTCGTAAAACTAATATGGCCACCAGGCAGCCATCTTGGATTTTCCCATGAAACTTTATCGTTTTATCTCAGGAAGTACTGCATGGATCTTTCTCAAATTTGGTACACAGGTTCCCCTTGGGGTCGTTGTGCAAGATGCCTTTCCTGGTCCGATTCGAAAACCCAATATGGCCATCAGGCAGCCATCTTGGATTTCCCCATGAAACTTTGTTATCGTCATTTCTCAGGAAATACTGCATGGATCTTTCTCAAATTTAGTACACAGGTTCACCTTATGATCTAGTTGTGCAAGATACCCTTTTCGGTTCAAATTGAAAATCCAATATGGCCACCAGGCGGCCATCTTAGATTTCCCCATGAAAATTCGTTATCGTGATTTCTCAAGAACTACTGCATGGATCTTTCTCAAATTTGGTACACAGATTCCCCTTGTGGCCTAGTTGTGCAAGATACCTTTTTAGTCCGATTCGAAAATCCAATATGGCCAACAGGTGGTCATCTTGAATTTCCCCTTGAAACATTGTTATCGTCAATTCTCAGGAAATATTTCATGGATCTTTCTGAAATTTGGTACACAGGTCCCACATGGGGCCTAGTTTGTGCAAGATACCTTTTTTGGTCCGATTCGAAAATCCAATTAATACGGTATTCCCGAGTTGTGACGTTGCATCCCAAGAGTCGGCGGATCAAACGGTGGGGCATATTCTATATATTGACTATATAGAATATCCATATCTTCACCGTCCATATCAAGGAGTTCAAATAATTCGGAATTAAAATGTATTTCTTCAAATTTTAAATCAGTTTTCTTTAGTCCATGCAGTTTCAAGTGAACTGCCCCACCCTTTCGTCTGCCAGCGGGTCAGGTACATGAAGGGACGTCACTCTTGTGACACAATGTCACAACTGTAAACTACTGCATGTTTCAATCCAAGGGAAATAATCAGGATTCAGACACTTTCAAATTCAAAGTTTCAATATTACTGCGCGGACCGGATCCCTTCAGTATTAAGTATTGTACCATGTTACTATTTTCGAGCATGGTATCTTAAAAGAGATATCTCAAACTAGTCCTGTAAACAGAACAGAATTAGCATTCGTTCCTAATTATAAAATCTTAAGTATGCCAAAGTGTCAAAGAGATTTTTCTTCGCTTCCAGTACCCAATGATGACACGTGCAAAAAAATAAAAAAATAAAAATACTACAAAACGAAGACGAAGGATCCTCCGTACATGTACATTCACTTTCAGACTAACTTTGCTCATTTCTCTTGTACTATAACAACCGACATAAGTACAGTTTCTAGAAATCTTGAAACACCTGAAACTTAGAAAGATTATATCTTGTTGTTTTCCAGTGTCCCTTTTTCGACCTTTTTCGCTCAGATTCGAAATTCTGTATACAAAATTACAAATCGTCTTAGTAACAATGGACAAATAGATCCCCTTGTCATTAGCTTACAATTATCGGACAATGGTGGGCGCCAAGATCCTTCAGGATCTCTCGTTTTGTTATGTTGTGTTTTTTTTAACCGCAAATGTTTTCTTATGTTGCAATGCTAAAACATCATCTGATGAGTTATTTTGAATTTTAGGAGCATATTTTGCTCTAAGTTTGCGAATATATATATTTACTTCTGGAGTTTTGTTCGAAATCAGAATGAAAATACCCATCGCTTATCCTCCCTGATTTTCCAACATCATTATGTCAGTTGTGTTTTAGGGGAACTTCAGAAAAGTGTTGATCAATCATATTTTCAGTTGTGTACATTGTATTTTTGTATACATTTGTATATTTGTCCATTTGTTTTGTAGGCTGAATTTTCAGTATCTAATCTTCAAGAAAATGTGATTCAGCAGATTTTAGATTTAAAAGATCAGCTTTATTAGACCTACCATCAAACGCAATGGAGGTTTTATTTCAATATTAACATCACATGTTGTTTAGAACTTACCAATAAGTATCGGCTGTCTATAAATTAATTTTTCTATGTAACAATTTTCATGGCTTTCTGAGGCTGAGTGCTCGCTAATGCTTGCGATTTAGCACAAAATAACAAGATTTCTTTTATTATAGTTTATGTTTCGTAAATCCCCAAGTTTAGCCTTAACAACATGATTTAAGATGGAATAATTGACAAGATAAAATCATTGAAAATGGTTATGTCTGCTTCAAGTACAGTTCACAGATGTGGTTTGTGATGGTGAAGAAGAAGCCTATTGATTTCTACCCCTCGGTAAATTTTGGTCGCAGGGCATTGTCTGCATTGTCCGTCCGTCTGACCATCTTGCTTGTTAACACAATATCTCTTGAAGGATTATTGCCAGGCTTTCAAAATTCATATGGCATATGCGACTAGTGATTGGTCTGAAACTATTGCAGATGACTAACCTTGATCTATTTGAACAATTTCAAATTCTAGTATTGGTGATATCTTATGAAGGATTACATAGATCTGGGCTCTCCAAATTCATACTATATATGCAACTGCTGACTGACTTGATAGTTTTCCAATTTGACTGACCATAACCTATTTTATCAAGGTCAAATTCTACCTATTGCAATCTCACGACAGATCACCTCTAGACTCTCCAAATTTACACTACATCACATGCATCTGGTGACTTTAATGATATTTTAAGATTCTAGTTTTAGACTCTAAGACAATTTGTCTCTTTAAGTTTTGGTTTCTGCAGTCAAAGGTGTGCATGGGCATAATTGGTAAATTAATTGTTCATTCAAGTTACCAATTATGATAAGGATTTCAATAATCTTTTCCATATACCGGTATATTATGTATTTAGAATTTTTGCTTGCACATATGATCGACGAAAGAGAATCAAAAGATATATAAATGTTAAAATCTGGTGAATAGATTTATCTGAGTTTTCACAATTTAGAATGCTAAATACTAAAACGACAACTGGTACCCATACCCTTTCACATAAAAAGACATAGGTCAGATCCATGTTTCTGCTTGGGCCTGGAATGATCACATAGTGTTCAGGGGCATAGATGCCAGAGAAATTAGCTGACAAATATAGTGAGCATTTTGGTCCATTTGCCCACAATCTCCAACATCTATTCTACTACCATGCAGAACAGTGTAAACGTGATTTTGCATCCATTAACCCTTTACTTGATATGTATATAATAAGATTCGACGTCATATCAAAAGCACAATGGGTCAAAATGTGCAGAGCATAGCCGTGAATGTTTACCACCATACCAGGACTAAAATAGCCCGAGCCAAGTTTTCATGTTTTCGTTCATTCCGTCACTCGGCCATGCTTCCTCTATTCAATTGCATGTACAATTGGAGACCACAACATTGCATAGGCTGTATGGCGGCTCTATCTGGCAATAAAACAAACCATTTTCTGTCCACTGTGTTCATCGAGTTCAGCAAAGAGCTTGATAGTTCTGAAGAGCTAATGTCTCTGTAATCCATTTTCAAACATCAACGAGTGACACGAAAATCACGTAACCCATACTACTGGAAACTTCAATTGTCCATTGGTGTTTGAAGAAGGATAACATGCAGGGACATTTGCTCCTCATGGCTATCAAACTGTTTGCCAAACTCGATGAAAATAGTGGACAGAAAGACAGAAAGTGGGAAGGGTTGGTTTTCTTGCTGGATTGTACCATACGGCCCATGCAGTGTAGTGGTCCCATACTGTACATGTATTTGAATATAGAGAAAGCCTGGTTGAGTGATGCAACATGATTATCAGATTGCACATTTATTCACATTCTTATTTATGAATAGTTGTTTACTTTTGTTTCTTTCAGATCTTTTGTGTGTGCATATATCAGCATTGAAGACCAGTTCGTCATAGACATACATATAGTAGTTACTACTTTGTAAAGTTTACAGTGTACTATATAACTAATTATGGCATCAATTTTCGAAGCAATACAAAAAGAGGCGCTCGAGAGTCTTATGCTGGAAAGCAAAGACTCTACCAGTTCAAATGATACATCTGCTAATAATGCTATCCTGGCTGACAATATACATACCTTGGTATCATCCAATCCAAATGTGTCCAGAAGGCCAGATGCAGTTTGCTCTTATTCAGATGAGAGGCATGTCTCTGGGAAGAGCATGGAAAAAAACTGTTCCAGCGATCTCAGGAAAACAGCATCATCATCTAAAGGGTTGAAACATTCAAATTCTGAGAAGGAAAGGCGGAGCTCAGGTGGCAGTGGTGTTACCATGGTTACAGAAGTTGCTTCCTCCTGTTCCACCGATTCTCCAGAAAACCTGCCCAAACATACACTAGACATAGAGCAACAGGCGAAGAACAAAAAAGAAGGAAATGCCAGTGTAGCCACACGGCAACACCATGAGAATTGGAAAGTCCATGGTACGAATTTGTTTGTGGAGTTCCCGGGAAAGTATGTTGGTATGAACTTGGAAAGGTATTTGAGAAGCCGAATAGGGGGAGTCGTCGACTTTAAATACATGTGTTTGCCTACAAAACCAGGAGAATCAACAACAATTGTTAGGCTGGAATTCAGTGACATGAGTGTGGCTCGTTCAGTTTCACGGAAACTGAAAAGAAGTAATCAAGGGAAAAACGTGACAAAAATCAAGTTTGCTTTCTTCAAAGAAGAACTCAAAACCTCTGATAGTGCAGAGAAGATTTCAGAAAAGATCAAGAGATGCAAAACAGAACTTAATATTAGAAAAGAAGAGCAACTACAGAAACATGATACAAAGATCGTGGATTTGGAAAGAAGCCTGCATTCACACCAAGTAAGGAAACACATTCCCTTGGAGGAATTTGATCGCATTACTGCCGAGAGAAAGGCTTTGGACGATAAGCTTCAGGAGCTTCATCTTCAACGGAATGAATTTTGTTCTTTCGTAGACAAGTCAATTCTTTCTGAAATTGACAATCTGAAGGAATGCGCTAACTTTGATCACAAGATCAAACAGCTTCGGATTAAGTTTGGCATTGAAATGGGACGCCTCAATAAAGCTCTGCCCATTTATGCTCGGAGACAGGAGATTCTCGACGTTGTTTCGAATAATCAGGTCTCCGTTATCCTTGGAGAAACTGGCTCAGGGAAGAGTACTCAAATGACTCAGTATCTCCTTGAGGCAGGCTTTGCTGATGGTGGGATGATTGCTTGTACACAGCCCAGAAAGATTGCTGCTACAAGTCTGGCCACCCATGTTTCTTCGGAGCTGCTGAGCAGTGTGGGTCAAGCTGTTGGCTACAAAGTTGGCATGCGGATCAAGACATCTCAAGTAACAAACATAGTTTACTTGACAGACCACATGCTGCTGAATGAGATCCTGAGTGACCGAATGCTGAGGAAGTACTCGTGTGTAGTCATTGATGAAGCTCATGAGAGAAGTATATACACTGATCTCCTCCTCGGAATGATCAAGCAATGCTTGGAGATGAGACCCGACCTAAAAGTTTTGATAACTTCTGCAACAATTGACCCTGAGTTGTTTGTCCGATATTTCAATGGCTGCCCTGTGGTCAGTGTGTCTGGGCGAACCTTCCCTGTTGATGTTGTGTGGCTGGATCCCTCTGCCAGTGTTGCCTTTGAGAACCATGTGCAGTCTGCTGTAACAATAGCAGCAAATATACATGAGGTGGAGAACCAAGGAGATATCTTAGTTTTTGTGACATCACCACTAGAAACTGAGAAATGCTGCATCATGCTTCAAGAAAGACTTTCATATAGAAATGACTACAAATGTCTCCAACTGCATGGTAAGCTCCAGTCAGCTGAACAGCAAGCCGTGTTTGAGCCACTCTCTCATGGGAAGCGCAAGATCGTATTCGCCACTAATAGTGCTGAAACCTCTGTGACCATTCCTGGGATAAAATTTGTGGTTGACACTGGCCTTGTAAAGGAGATGCGTTTTGATGCCAAGAAAAATATGAGCTCTTTGGATACAGCCATTATCAGTAAATCTTCAGCTGAACAAAGAAAAGGTCGTGCCGGGAGAACAGCCCCAGGGAAATGTTTCCGTCTGTACACCGAAGAAGATTTTGAGAAAATGGAAACTGGGTCGTTACCAGAGATATTACGGGTTCACCTCGCGCAAGGTCTGCTTAAACTGTTGGAACTCGGTGTTGATCCTCTTGCTTTTGATTTTGTTCAGTCACCATCAGAAGCGTCTATGAAAAGTGCCATGACATCACTGGAGTCCATTGGAGCTGTGAAAGAAAGGCAGATCACAGAGCTTGGAAAGAAATTGTCATTGCTACCTTTTGACCCAAGACTCTCAAATCTTGTGTTGACAGGGATTGAAAATGGCATTGCCTATGAAGCCATCTGTCTTGCGGCCCTGGCCAATGCTGGTAGCTCAATATTTTTCCGAGCTGGAACAGACCAAGAGAAAAACAGATCAGATTTACTGAAGACACGATTCTGTCATCCAGATGGGGATCATCTGACTTTGCTGACTGTTTATGACGAGTGGTTTAACATCACAGAGAAGGAGAAGAACAAATGGTGCCAAAATAACAGCATCAATGCTAGAGCCATTCGAATGGTGAGAGAAACCGCTAACGAGGTAGTAACCACCATCAAGAAAGAACTGAAACAGGAGATAAAAGTCCAGTTCACACCCATGGCTAAAATCCAATTGAAGATAAAGGACATTATCTTTCAGTCTTCCAAAGACAACATTGCCTTTTATTTGGGACATCGAAAGGCAGGATACCTGGTGCCTCGACGGAATCAGCAAGCTCAAATCCATCCATCCTCCAGTCTAAATGTTCTAGGTGGATCTCTACCAGAATGGATCATCTTTGAGCAGCACATAAATACTACTCGAGACTTCCTTACAACTGTGTCCCCAGTCTGCCGAGATCTGGTTCTCAGTGCTTCCGAGAGAGGTGACCTATCATTTAAGATGACTGATGTAGAGAAATTGAAAGTATCACCCATATATAACAGAGATCTAGGGAGGGCGTTGTTCCGTGAATTTGTTGGCCCTCGCTTTTGTAATTTGCGAACAATTGAAGCAGAACTATCATCTGAAATGCAGGGAGCGCTTGCTTACATCGATGCAGACGTAGATAGTCTCAGAATTCAGGTACAGACAAATGGTGATGAGAGGACCACAATACAACAAGTCATGGATAGACACCTTACACCTACTTTGAAACGATTGAGATCTGGTGACAAGGAAGTAGCACTCCATCACACAGTGGGTAGTGTTCGTGCTGTGATTGGCTCTGGTGCCAGATTATCAGGGATCCTCTTCCGTGGCCAATACAGAACCGTATTTGTTGAAGGTGTGTCTAATAACGTGGATCCAAAGATGGTAGAAGAAACGTTTTCTCAGTACGGGGAAGTAATAGATTGTACACCATTGAGAAGACCTAATCCTAGTCATCCTGATCGTTGGGGTACTGTCACATTCAAGGCAGCTTCTGAAGCTGCTGCAGCTGTTGCAATGAGGAAAGATTGTTCGACTAACAAGGCTGTGGCATCTCTCGTGTCTTGTGGCAGTGTGCAACCTCGAGACTTCACGCTCAGACTTACTTGGACCAGAAGAAAACCCCGTGGCTTCGGATTTATCCACTTCTGTCGCCCGGAAGATCTGGCATGGTTTGCAACTCATGGGAACACCATGACTATTGACCACCATCATGTATCTGTCAGTATGGACAGGAAGACACAGGCCAATATATACATGAGGCATCTTCCGCCCTCGGTCACTGAGGAGAAAGTCGTCCAAGCCGTTAACGAGCGATTCCTGGACATTGCAGCCATTGGATCGGTTGTTGAAAAGGTGGCGATTATAAGAGAAGTTGAGTTCCAAACCTCAGAAAAGAATTTGCAGGTTCTTCAGGGAGAATTACAGAAGCAAATTTTGAGCCATGTGTCCGGCATAACCGTGAACGTTGATATTCGTCCACCCAATCCGAAAAATGTGTATTACACCGCCTTTATTCGCTTCACGAATCCAAACGAAGGTGTGCAGGTGCACAATGCTATCCACAATCGATTAACTTTGCTGGGAGAACCGGTCAATGTACTTCAAGATTTATCAACCGATATTTTCATTCCGAAATACGTACACAAAGTCCTAAGAGAGCAGTTGGAAACCATGGAGCAAAAGTTTAAAAGAAACAGTTTGGATGGCAGCTTTAATATAGTGGTGAAGAAGAGCAAAGCCGGACATTGCTACATCACCATAAAGAGTGAGAGTGCCGAAACCCTGACACGGGTGAAACGCGTGTATGATAGTCTATTGGCCGGTGAAGTACTCGACTGCACGAACAGTGGGGCAAATCTCAGAATTCTCTTTGATAAAGAAGGTAAGGAGCGGCTATTGGACATTGAGAAGCAAACTGAGACCATTGTACGGTCAGATTTTCAACTGTGGAAGATAACAGTGGTAGGAAAGCCGGGTAATCGCCAGAACGCCATTTCACAGATTCAAGATTACATTGACATCCTCAGCAGTTCGACAATGAAAAGGTTTGAGCTAAAGGGTAACGACAGGCCCAGGGGGTTGATGAAACACCTGTTGAATACATACGGCACTGATTTGAAGGCCATGAAACAAAAGACCGGATTGGAGGTGATTGAACTCGATTTCAGGAGACAGATTTTGATAATTAGAGGATCAGAAAGTTCTGTTCAAAAGGCTGTAGATCTGGTTCAAAACTTCTCCGACCAGCTTTCAACTACTTTGCCAACAAAATGTGAGGAAGATGGATCGATTGTCTGCGTAACTTGCTTCTGCCCGATTGACCGGGGTCACATGTATCGCCTCAATCTCTGTGGTCATGCGTACTGCTTTGATTGTGCAAAGCGCCAACTTCAGGTAGGCATCAACTCTAGAGACCTGCCCTTACTGTGTGCCACCGAGGACTGCCAACAACACTGGTGCTGGAACGATGTTGAGGAGATTGCTAAGAGTGGAAGGACCACAATGGGTCAAATTGTTTCAGCATCTGTAAGCTGTTTTGTTAATGAGAACAAGGATAAGTACCAGTACTGCTTGACCCCAGACTGCCCTATCATCTTCCCTCTAAGCAAAGATGGTAAACTGTTCATCTGTGAAGCCTGTGAGATGAGGATATGTACGACTTGTAAGGTACAGTACCACGATGGTCTAACATGCGCCATGTACAACAGTGAGAAAACAGACGAAGGAGTAACAACCTGGCTCAATAAAGACCGAACAAATCGCAAGCGCTGTCCCAAATGTCAAATCCCGATTGAAAAAGACGGAGGGTGCCATCACATGGCCTGCACAGCATGCAACATTCATATCTGTTGGTTGTGCATGAAGACATTTAAGGATGGGGGTAGCTGCTATGGCCATCTTCAAGAATCACATGGAACATTTGTGTAGTTACCCAGTCCCTGTTCACCAAACACGGTCTGGTGCTTGACGTCTTGTGGTATGGACACCGGTTTGCTTGCAGTTAAATTGTAATACTCCTCAGCCGATGTATTCATCACCATGTGCCTATTTTGCTTGCAGCTTCAAAGTGACTTGTATCTTGTCATTGAGCATAGATAACAAGCTTGACTTTATATCCCCTAGATTAACCTTCGACTCGTCAAGTAATGACATCTTCAGACTTCTTACCTGTATAAAATGTTCAAATGTAGTTTTTGTTTCTCAGCTTGTTGCTCTTTGTCACTTTTTCAATTCACACCTCAGACATTAGTATCTGCTACTTGACACATTTGTACATTTGATATTTCCGGGACAAGCATCTCTCCCAAAGCAAATCAAGAATCAGAATGTGATACATTGTTATTCGTTGAAGATTGTTATTTCACTCTCATTGTCTAGAAGAAATTGCTTCTATATTGAATGAGGTTTAGCCTCTTATTCTGATACATCAATTTGACATTGACTTTTGTGTGTATATGACAGTGATAATCTGGTGTGTACTGTAGAGGTAAATGTGACTACACACAGCAATTCAACCGGAGAAATTTACTAAGACCCCATGGTTGACCGGCAATAGAATCCCTGTGCATATATTATATATGTTAAATAAATTGTATATGCTGTATACTAGTGCTTTGATTTATTGCACATGCACAATTTGACGAGAGTGCTTAATCCTATTACTTCAATTTTAGCAGTTTGCTGTATTAGTATTTAGTGCTAGTGCCATTGGTGTTATAGACTGAAAATCATTTCCACTGAGTGGATATCAGTATAAATCTAGTTTATTGATGTTCACCTCTTATATTTTAAAGATAGGTTTGTTTAACATTGCTGCTGATCCTGTATTGACGATGTATTCAATTCATGGACAGACAAGTTGAATTATTATTAATATTTCTCTGTTTATTATGTGAACATGCAATTCTCGACTTAATAACGTTAATGCTTGAACTATGGTGTGTTCTGGTCCATTTTGACGGCATATTTCCGACTTTTGAAAATTGTATTTTCAAAGTAAACTCATACTTTCTTGCCATATGGTACCTTCAGGGATTTTTTATGTCTAAAGGACATGGTACGATAAGGCGGGATTTTGGCCCATATGGTGCGGATGAAATCGAAACAAGAAAATGTCATAAAAATAAAAAAAAATTTAATGTAACAGCAAGAGACAATATATATACACAATATGTGAAAGTTCTAACTCGATTGCGTTATGATTATTGTTATGACCGGAAACTGAAATCGGCAGCATGTGCTATTTCGTGAAAAGAGGGCCTAAATCGAGTCACTTGAACACACATTTAGACACGAAAGACCCATTGGACCAAGACACGATTTAACCTGGTGATGTGCGATGGCAGTATATCTCCACTGCTGGAAACTCTTTTCGGTCTAAGGGGTCCTTCGTGTCTAAATGTGTGTTGAAATGACTCAATTTAGACCGTTTTTTCCACAGAATAACACATGCTGTGGATTTCATTTTCATGTTAAATCTTTTATCATAACGTAATCGAGCTAGAATTTTAAGTTATTGTGTACATATATTTTCTCTTGCCGTTGCATTCAAACAATTAATTTTTCGATTTCAACCGCATCACGTATGGGCCAAAATGCCTCCATATTGTACCATCTCCTTTATTTAAAATAGTGTGTTCTGGTGCATTTCGACGGAATATTTTGACCTCGAAGAACTTAAAGAGTGATATATCTAAAGTAACCTCAAGAGGGATCTCCCTTTCTCTCCAAGTGTTTCTGTCTGTGGAACTATATTTTTATTTGTTAAAACTTATGGATAAACATAAAAAATTAGATCAGGAGCTCAGTCCTGACTCATGTTTTGGACATTTTTCAAAACTAGATGCAAAATGGTACAGACTCAGGCTTTACTTTTTTTTAACTGAGGCTTTTTTTTTTTAAGATCTTCATAATACTTACACGTCTCTCCTAATTTTATTTTTTCAGATGAAAAAATCTGCCTTCCGGTTCATTCTGATAGTAGGATAATCACATTTGTCATTTTTTCCGGAAAATCATCAATACTACATGCGAGTGCTTATATATCACTGTCAGAATTTTTGGGTATAGATGACGTACCCAAAATAATTGGGTCAAAAGGCCCAAAATGTTTGAGTCAAAATGGAATTTAACCCAGAGTGTTTTGATCCGTCACGTCTTTACCCCAAAATACCTGGTCGATTTGTCCCATTGCTTCTGAGAGTCATTTTTGTTTTCTGCTCAAATTATTACTGTTCTGCAGTCCCTGATTAAGGTATTCTCGAGGTTTTCACATATATTTGGAAAGATGATTTATTATGATAAATTACACATCTGTTTTGAAATTTTTATTGCATGATGATTAATCTGATTGGTTATATTCGATATACGTTGTATAGTATATTTTCGAATATATATTATGCTGGTCCCATCAAAAATAGTTGTTAATTATATGCTGTTGTTTAATATCCATGATCAATACATTTTTACTCGCTTACTTAGTCAATTAATAACCTATCAATGCTCCCCAACTGTATATGTCGCTACAGACTCGATAAGATATTAATACATCAATATTGGTACTCGTTCTGCATTTTTGGGGTTTTACTGGAAAGACTGATATTTAATTAATGAAACATTTTGTATGCCTTCAGTATTGTTAGTTTTGAAGTTATTTTGTTCAGTCGCGGTATTGAGCTTTCGTGATATTCAGTCGAATTTTGGAATTATGTATCCAATCATATACTTGCGGAAATTTTATCAGATTGTAGTTTGTTATGGATAAATTAACAAATAGTGCTAGAAATACATACACATGTATAAAATTGTAGAAATGAAGACAAGGTGCCTTTAGAATGCGCTATTTTATGTTAAACTTGAAATTAAAATTCTAACCTGTGTCCTCGATTTTTATTGCAGATTTTGTCTATACTTATAGCGCTTATAAGTCCAGTTTAATGACACACTTTTAACAGAGTAGTTCTGATAGAAATCTTATTTGTCTTTTTCATGTCGCGTTAAGCTTATATATTCACTATACTGATGTAGCATTAAATTTAATGTTCTGCCAAAGAGATATATATTTGTTTGTCTGCATGATATTAAGTAATGGATTTGTGGATATTCGCCCACCAGGGATAGTCATTTTATGCTTACAGATTGACTCTACTGAACCTTCAATATATGTGACTGCATCTCTTTGGTAATAGTTGGATCACACAATGGCGAGTATCTTCGCGTGATAGGCCTCGAGCGATAGCAAATGGTTTGCCATTTGCGCCGCGGTAAGATGACCCAGATGCTTACAGGTTGAAGCTGTGCGTGATCTGACTGACTTCACTAAGTCGCGACACGATTGGTCAATCTCAATCGGGGATAATTGGAAATGGACATGGCCACGTGGCATCTTCTATTTTAAAATCCTCCCAATGACATCATCTTACAAGTGCAAACTTCCTCGGGACAAGATGGACAGTGATTTAGATATGCCAGATTTTAGCATTGTGTGGGAGGAGGATGTGACATTCTAGAACTTGCTTAGCATTCCCACTCAGCAAATCGTACCATCTGAAATAGAAAGTTGTTTTTCACACACCGTTACTCATCAGGACCTCTGTTTTATTCATTGGTCTTTGTTTTACGGTCGACTTTTTTAAAATCTGCAGAGAATACGATGCATGTTTATCTCTTTGCCATTTCCCGCCTAACCCATGCAGTCTAAACAGGCCGGGCTTAATATTGGGATCAATTTCAACAGTGTATGACAAAGGTAGACAGTGTTGTCTTTGCTAGAAAGATTACACATATACTGTTTTGCCACTGGTCGAGTGAGAGGTGTAGTGATCTAAACTAATATTTGTTGGTTCTTTAAAATGGTTCTTGCTTCTATATGTGTCCGTGCATGTCTGTTCAAATGATTACTTCGTAACGCTTTGTTGGATTCTTCTGAAATTCGGCATACGTATTCCTTGCGACAAGACGCCAGTCGGTATCGCATTTCAGCAACATCTGCCTGAAGGTGGCGCCACTGGGGGACTTTAAAATGGTTCTTGCTTCTGTGTCCGTGGATGTCCGTGCAAGTCTTCTCGAATGATTACTTCATAACGCTTTGTTGGATTCTTCCGAAATTCGGCATACGTATTCCTTGCGACAAGACGCCAGTCGGTATCGCATTTCAGCAACATCTGCCTGAAGGTGGCGCCACTGGGTCAAAATGGACCTTGCTTCTTTGTGTCCGTGGATGTCAGTTCAAGCGATAACTTCCAAACGCTTTCTTGGATTCTTCCGAAATTCGGCATACGCATTCCTTGTGAAAAGACGCGGTTGCGTACTGGATTTCAGTAACATTTGCCTGAAGGTGGTGGCACTGAGTTTTGCTTCTTCGTGTCTGTTCCAGTTAAAATGGGTCTTGCTCTCTTTGTGTCTGTGGATGTCTGTTCAAATTCTTCACAGGCGATAACTTCCAAAAGCTTTGTCGGATTCCTTCGAAATTTAGCATATATACTCCTTGTGACCAGACATGGGTTGGTATTGCGTTTCAGCAAGATCCATTTGAAGGTGGCGCCACTGGGTCTTGTTCCAATCTTCTGTGCATGTCCATGGTTTCCATTCAAATTCTTCACAAGCGATAACTTCGAAATGCTTTGTCTAATAATTAGGCATCCTTAAATGCATTTGTCATTATTTCTTCTTTCTTTAGCTTCTCGCCGTTAGTTTTGAAATGAAGGGCACCATTTTTTACCCCTCGGGCAGATTCTGCCCGAGCGGTATTGTCGTTGCCTCCGTCGTCTGTCCGTCCGTCTGTCGGGGCGTCCGTCCGTCCGTCCGTCTGTCCATCATATCATTGTAAACACATTATCTCAAAAAGTCCTTCACTTACAACAATGAAACTTCATACTGTTGTTTAATACAGCCAGTACCAGAAGCCTATTGAAAGTCGGTTTAATCGGATGTGTTTTTCAGGAGTTCTGCCCCTTTATACATGTCTGTTGGTCCATATCCTTGTAAACACATTATCTCAAAAAGTCCTTCACTCACAACAATGAAACTTAATACAGTTGTTTAATACAGCCAGTACCAGAAGCCTATTGAAAGTCGGTGTAATCGGAAGTGTTTTTCAGGAGTTATGCCCCTTTATACATGTCTGTCTGTCTATATCCTTGTAAACACATTATCTCACAAAGTCCTTCACTCACAACAATGAAACTTCATACAGTTGTTTAATACAGCCAGTACCAGAAGCCTATTGAAAGTCTGTGCTGTCGGATGTGTTTTTCAAGTCCGTCAACAGACATGCTGGTCATTGGTTTGTACAACCCTCCCCGATCCCCAGTACAGGATGTCATTAATGCACTGTTTACCATCTTCAGGTCACAATTCCCATCTCTCGTGCAAACTGTTATCCTTGGTGACTTTAACATAGACTTGTTAAAAGACTCCACAGACAAGAGAAAACTTCTAGACTTTTTTGAGACTTACAATCTACAAGAACGTATCCACCCGTTGCCCACCACAGACCTCCACACTAC
Source organism: Hanleya hanleyi (assembly GCA_036873755.1). Classification (NCBI taxonomy): domain Eukaryota; kingdom Metazoa; phylum Mollusca; class Polyplacophora; order Lepidopleurida; family Hanleyidae; genus Hanleya; species Hanleya hanleyi. The sequence continues at coordinate 39,579 of JAVTVY010008434.1, forward strand.
CATAGACCACATCTACAGTAACGCCCCCAATACATCAAGTGGAGTGTTGGAGAGTTACTTCTCCTATCACAAACCTGTGTGGATTGCTGTGAATAGACAGTAATCGTTCGACTACATCTACTATAGGTAATCACTGCTCTATTGCTATATTGTTTTGTCTGTCTATGATCTATATCATACAGGTAAAATTATGCCCACCCCAAATATGTGAGTTGTTGGGGTCAGAAACATTATTTCCACAATTGCTCTGGGCCCGGCCCGAGGGGTCCCGATGGCGACAGCCTACTTTCTTAAATTTGCTGTCCAGTCCTTCTAATCCACATCATCTGATTTACCCTAAAGCTTTTGCATGAACCATATTTTATTTCAGAAGTATAATATGAAATAACTGGCGGGGAAATCCCCGCAGTACCGAACCCCTGTTTTTTTTGAATTTTGTGTCATCTTAAATGAAGGACGTTTCCTTCAGTTTTGCTATCAAATAATTGTAATCCACTTAATATGATTTACCCTAAAGCTTTTGCATGAACCATATTTTATTTCAGAAGTATAATATGAAATAACTGGCGGGAAATCCCCGCAGTACCGAACCCCTGGGTTTTTTAAAATTTTGTGTCATCTTAAATGAAGGACAACATTTCCTTCAATTTTGCTATCAGATAATTGTATCTCACATCATATGATTTACCCTAAAGCTTCTGCAGGAACCATTTGTGTCCACACGTGTAACTTACTATATTAATTACAACTGAGTTCCTGAAGTTTGGGTGCACACTGTGCATATGATCATTTCCTGAATTGAATTGAATTCCACCTTGTGGTTTTTCGGACTGACAGATGATGGCATGCAGTTGTCAGTGTGGTTTCATGTACAGGGAGCTTTCTATGGCTTTCATGTCAGCGCACCTACCACTACCCTCAAGGAGAGCATGTCCCAATCCCCAGGGCGCCGAGCCGCACCCTCTATCTCACAATCTAGCCCTCGCCCAACCATCATATATTGTGTCTGAGCATATATATCTCCAATATATCTTGACAGAAGCTGAAATTTGTGTGTTGTCTGCAATATTGGGATAATTGCAACCCCCAAAGGTTTCAATTTATCAGGCACAGACCCATGTTTTTGTATTTAGTAAATATGTCCCTTGTCTATAGATCTTGCTTCAAATTGTTTTTCGTGCCAATCCGCTTCTGGGTGGCGCCACCTCGGGCCAAGTTAAAATTGCATCTCCAGACAGTAACTTTTGAAAACCTTAAGGATTCTTGCCAAATTTGGTGTGGTGGTACTTTGCCTAAGATCTGGCTTGAGAATATTTTTCATGTTGATAGGGGGACCCCCTGAAAGCTAAGTTAAGTGTTTCCAGACAATAACTTGAAAACCTGAACCGATTCATTCCAAATTTGGTGTGTAGGTACCTCGCCTCAATTTCTCGTTTGGCATTGTTTTTCATGCCGATCCATATATAGGCGGTGCCACCTAGGGTCAAATTTAAAATTTTGTTTCCGGACAATAACTTTTTAATACTTGAATGAATTCTTTCCAAGTTTGGTATACATGTAAGTAGTAGGTAAAACCCTTTTCGAGGTAAGTTTACCAGGGAGGTAACTCTTGGTCCCCTTTTTCCGCCAGGGGGCGCCACCAGTCACGTATGACGTCACTTCCGGTCTGGGTGAATCGGGCGTGTGTATTCTTCCGCGGTGATGCGGTCTGGTGGTGATGCGGTCTGCCTTCGCGGACAGAAAGTAGTCCCAAATTCTCCGGCATTCTCCGGCAATCTTCAGGGGCGAGAGGGATCCCTAGTGTACCGATGGGTCGTATGAGATATCAATGTGAAGTATTCGTGAAGGGGCATCTGATGGGGTGGGTGTGGGGTTGAAATATCGTCATTCTGCGCATGCGCGGTAGACCAAGGGTATGGAAATAGACGTTTTGGGGTCTAGGGGAGCCCCTAGTGGTCCGATGGAGTCCAGTGAGGTATCAATGTGAAGCCTATGTGAGAGGGCATCCGATGGGCTGGGTGTGGGGTTGGAATATGGTTATTCTGCGCATGCGCGGTAGACCAAGGGTATGGAAATAGCCGTTTTGGGATCTAGGGGAGCCACTAATGGACCGATGGGGTCGAATGAGGTATCAATGTGAAACCTATGTGAGGGGGCATCCGATGGGCTGGGTGTGGGGTTCGAATATGGTCATTCTGCGCATGCACGGTAGACCAAGGGTATGGAAATAGACGTTTTGGGGTCTAGGTGGGTCCCTAATGGACCGATGGGGTCGAGTGAGGTATCAATGTGAAGCTTATGTGAGGGGGCATCCCACTGGGTGGATATGGGGTCGGAATATCGTCATTCTGCGCATGCGCAATATAGAAAGGGTATGAAAATGGACGTTTTGGGATGTAGGTGAGGCACGAGTGGGCCGATTGGATCGAGTGAGGTATCAATGTGAAGCCTATGTGAGGGGGCATCCGATTGTACTATAAAATGGCAGCATTAGATCTGCTCTGCTCTGATTCGTCCGTGGTCAAGGGTCTACGCATGCGCAGTCTGGTCGTAGTATAGAAAGCAGGCATGTTGGGGGATATGTGGGAGTGTGTGTGACCCACCACTAGGGGTCCCTGGTTGGGGTTGGGTGGTGGTGTGGGTTCTGCGCACAGACGTCACTTCCGGGTTTCACTAAAACTACCTTCAAACACAGAAGAGTTCCAATGTCCCCCTTAGACGTAGGGTCCAGATGTTCCAACCTCCGGGTTTTCCCCGGCCCGGCCCAGCCCCGCCCCGGCCGCAGCGCGCGCGCGCGCGGGTTATCCGGAAGTGCGCGGCATCACCGGCAGTGCGCGGATGAATGTCGGGTCAAAAGGTCAAAGGTCACATCCAGGTCAAAAGGTCAAAGGTCTCCCTTTCGGCAAGGTTCGGCAACAATGTTGCAGAGCTTGAACCCCAAAAAGGGGATTGTAAATTGACCTGGGAAGGATGGGCAGTTCCATTTGCACTGATCAGCGGTCGAGAAAAAAGAACCAATGAGCGATAAAGAACCAACGGACGGGTACTAGAATTTCGCTCACGTCTGCGCCTACATCCGGGTACTGGAATGCTTTCGCCTACGTCTGCGCCTACATCCGGGTTCTTGTACACCCGGGTAATGTTTTCTGGACATGGATGGGTTACGTCTTGGATGACAATCTTATAGTCAGCTGCATGCCCGTCTATGTTAGTGGCCATCAAGGCGAAGGTCGGAGGCGCCCGTATCAGTCGGATTTTGATGGGGATCTTGTTCAAGAGGTACCGGTCTTGCATAAAGATGTCTGCGTGCAGTCGACCCATGAGATCCACCGCGACGCCGTTCGCGGTCAAAGCCTTCCGTTTGTTATATCCCACATTGTCGTTCTCTACGCCCATGTGCTGGGCTGTGTCCTGGTAGAATAAAGCGGCTGTCAGTTGAGATTTTTTAGCCTCTCGCCCATGCGACAACAGCGTCTCGATGTAGGCTCGATAGGGCTACGTGTTGGTCGAGTCACTGATGAGTTTGTCGCTGAGAAATATATCCACCTGTTGAAACATCGAGTGCAGCCAGAGATTCGTCGGGCCCACCGTTGCTTGATCGACGATTCTGGAGCCATCTCCATTGACGATGTTGGTTTTCACATACAAGTATGTATGGGCTAAATCCACATAGGCCGTATCCGCATTACTGATGGTGAACTCGATGGGCCCTGTTTCGTTGATGCTGGAGACCGGGAGATGCTCCACCCATAATCCTTGTTCGACACTGGTCTGTGTGGGCGGGACGGTCCACAAATCAAATTCACTGTTGGTGGAATGTGCGTCGTCGCTGGGTCGGTCGTCGACTGGTGCGTGGTCTCGGTGGTGCAGGTCTTTTATTCCCTACGGTGCGTTGTGCTTTGGCCACCAAGACGCCTCCTGCTTCTTTGGCCCGCCGTTTCAAGGCTTCTTTGGGTGCCGTACCCCCCAAGACATCACCGGCGACTTGCAGTCCACTGCGTACCGCTTGTTTACCGATTGCTTTCACCCCACGCGTCACCAAGGGTAGGAACGTTTTGACGATGCTCCCGAGTATGTTCCCCAGTCCATGTCCTCGTTGCATGCGTGCACCACTAAAGACCGGAAGGCCACCACCGGCCTGTTGGGCATAATAGTCCATATAGCTGCGTGCATCGCACTCGTAAGGCACCTTCATTATACAAAGTGGGGAGCACGTGCTTGTCGAAAATGAAGTGTCAGCACCACTTTCCCGTGTTCGAATGCCACCGGTCGTCCCGTGTCATCTCTTATATCCACCGTGATAGTGTTGATGTGGGTTTGTCGTACGGGTAGGTAGAGCATGTGGGTGAAACTGTGGGTGACTTGATCCGGCGTCGCGATGACTTGCTACGTGTCACGGCTCTGGAGATGTGGGTTGTCCTGATCAAGGATGGTTTTTTAAAGGTCTGAAAAGAAGGTGCCTGTTGTGGTGGTGGTGTTTTGGGGGGTGACTCCGGTTCCCAAGAAGGTAGTGGGCCACTCGGCGATTGCTGGGTTCGCTGCATAAAGGCCCAGCGGTGGGGGTTCTCCACCAATTCCTGTGGTACATGCATGTTTTTCAAGCCTTGAGCGAAGACCTCCCATCCTCGAGGATCCGTGTGCGACCTGCGTTTACGCATCAGGTCATTCACTAAATCCGTCATGTGGGTGCCTGGGACCACCTGATTCTGTACCAGTAGTTCGCCTTTATCATTCCAAGTCATGTTAGGATTCTGTTTCATCCGTTGTAATACCAGGCCAGCTTGTTTCTTGAACGATGCAGTTACACTCTTCAGCACTTCATCTTCCACCCACTGTGGGGCTGTGGGTGGTACCCCTGGTAATGGCGGCTGTTGGAGCGGTGCTGAGGTCGGCGGTGGGTCACGTGGTGGTGGTGGTTGTGGTGGTGGGGTAGAGTGGGTTTTGTATTGGTCCGTCTCATTGTACCGTTGTACTTTCTCACTGTCGCTTAACCCCGGTCTTTGTAAGATCTGTTGCATCTCTCCATCGAGGGTGTTTATGGTCTTCACCGTAGGTGGGACAGGGTTGGGCGATTGGAGGTTTTGAAGGAACCGTGGCTCGACGAGGACCATTTTTTTCGTGTGGTTCATTGTCGGCCGAACAGTCCACCCAATACTGGACCCAACATGGAAGTGGCCAACATTGCTAAGATGGCCCAGAGAAAGTCGCCTTTCTGTGACACCTTTTTCTTTTGTGTTTGAGAGACTCGCTTCTGGACTAAGGTTCGGAGACCTGTCTTATGCTTGGTCAACTTGGTCTTCTGAGTCGGAGTCAGTGGTACGTTGCCTTTTAACAGGTTGTACCCGATCTCGCACAGACAGCGTACAAGGTCAGGGTCCGCACCGCGTACAATGGTTCGGACCAACTCGGATGGGGCCGTCTTCAATACACGGAGCGTGGGAGCGTGCTTCCGTACTCGCGCAGGCATCATGTACAACTAATGCCAGAACCCACAACTCTGCCCTTTTTATCTACCTCAGAGAACAGAGACAAAGTCAACCATGCTGTGGTATTCATTCTTTTTATTATCCCCATCATCAAACACACACCCCAGCTTGGGGAGCCACTGTGGGTGTGTTTACATTATTTTTGCATGTACACGTGGTGGGCCTCTCCGGGAAAGATGCCGGTCCATAGTCGAAGGTGGTCGGGGGTGGCTTGCTTGAGGTCGAAGAGCATATACCCGTGCTGAGGGGTTGTGGCATCTTTAAAGGCTTCCAACGCAAACGGTGTGCGGCCGGGATACATCTGTCTCGCCAGGTGCAGCAGTTGAGTGATATCTCTCGGGTTTTTGAAGACCACCAGGTAGTGGGCATTTAAGCTGATATTCCGATGTTCTTTGGTTTTACTGAACAGATTCTGCACAATGTAGATGATGCTGAGCCGTCGATGATGGCTGCCTTTGGTAAAGAGTTGGGTGACCCGTGCATCCGTCTCCGCCATGAGATCATCCAGAACCACCAAGGTGTCGGGTTCCAAATCAGCCAGGTTGGGTAGGCCTTCCACGAACGTGATGTGGGGCATTGCTGCATACGCTGCTTGCCATTCTCCGTAACACCACACGACTCGGGCAATGGGTGGGGTGATCATGCT
>JAVTVY010008435.1:0-48440 GCA_036873755.1 Hanleya hanleyi
AGACGAGTTGGACTGGTCATTTACCATGGACACTGTGGAAGCCAACGAAGAAAATCAGAAAGAAACTCCGGCCCAAGATATACCCGTAATAAATAAACGATAGAGCCAGGGTCCATCATCATTTGTCGCCATGAAGCGCTGGGAGAAGGTGTTGGATAACTTATACTACAGTCCCGACAGTCCGGCGGCTTATAGTGCATTGTCGGCTCTCTATCGAGCGGCCAAACCCAGGGGATACAACGTGCCCAAGTCCGAGATTGGTTAAGAAAACAAGACACCCATACCTTACATCGATCTGTCCGTCGCCAGTTTCTACGGAACCGGGTCATCGTGGGAGGAATAGATGCCCAGTGGCAAGCGGGTTTGGTCGATATGAGCGCCTTTGCCAAACACAACGAAGGGAATCGGTATATCTTGACGTGCATCGATATCCTATCCAAGTATGCGTGGGTGGTACCCATCCGGACGAAAACGGGGGCGAATCTCATAGCGGCGTTCAAAGACATCTTCAGGACCGGGCGCAAACCTTTGTATTTGCAAACCGACGAAGGCATGGAATTCCTCAACAGACCGTTCCAACAGTTTCTGAAAGCCCAGAAGGTGTTTTTCTTCCATACGTACAACGAGACCAAGGCTTCCGTGGTGGAAAGGTTCAACAGGACATTCAAAGGCCGCATGTATAAATATTTCACCTGTAAGAATACAAGGCGGTACATCGATGTTCTCCCGAAACTGGTGAGGGGTTACAATCGAGCCTATCACCGGAGTATAGAGAGAGCCCCCATTACCGTGACCCCAACGCAATGAAGCCCAAGTCCGGCGTGTCTTGTACCCCAGGCCATCGCAGCGAACGACGAAGGCGGTGTACAAGGTCGGGGACCCTGTACGGATCAGTAAAGTCAAGGGCAAGTTCGAGAAAAGTTACTTGCCCAACTGGAGCGATGAGCACTTCCTGATTAAACTGCGCCTACCCCGACAGCAGCGAGTCTATGAACTGGAAGATCTTCAAGGGGAACCGTTGCTAGGGACGTTTTACGAGACGGAAGTACAGCCTGTCGTAAAAACACAGCAAGACTACTACACGGTGGAGCAGATTTTGAAAACGGAACGTCGACGTGGCAAACTGTTTCATTTCGTCAAATGGCAAGGCTGGCCCAGTTCCTTCAATTCCTGGGTCGCTGCCAACCAGGTGAAACGACTATAAAGCCAGACACCACTGCCGTCATCCTTCATTCCACGTCCGACCACAGTGCTATGGACAAACAGCAGCTGCCTCTGAACACAGCGTCTCCCAAAACGCGCAAAGCGCAAGTGGACTTTGTGGTGATACTGCTAACCCTACTGAGTGTGTTGTACGGAGGTGTGTTTTACGACGTAGCCTATGTCAGCACGTTACTTAACCAACTGAGAACACCAGCCACCAGTGAAACCGGTCTACAGATAGCACCAGTCAACCCCGTATCGAGCCCAGTCACCACCACACCCCGTGTACAAGCCACGTCGAGCTCCACACCAAGCTCCACACCTACACCAAGAACACCCACTACGTCTGAAGACCCACCGGATTTCATCCCTCACAGTGAACAGACAACGACGACCGACGTTGTACCCACCACCATCATCACTCGCAGTGAACAGACAACGACCACCGACGTTGTACCCACCACCACCACTCCAGTTCACTCGTACGAAATTTACAAGAGCGGGTTACCACGACAGCGCATACAGCTCGAACCATGGACCCTCGGTGGCAGCATCCCTTCACTTGCGTCATCGCAGGACCGACGGGCTCCGGCAAAACGCACTTCGTCCGGAAGCTCCTTCAACATGCCGACAGCATGATCACCCCACCCATTGCCCGAGTCGTGTGGTGTTACGGAGAATGGCAGGAAAGGTATGCAGCAATGCCCCACATCACGTTCGTGGAACGCCTACCCAACCTGGCCGATTTGGAACCTGACACCTTGGTGGTTCTGGATGATCTCATGGCGGAGACGGATGCACGGGTCACCCAACTCTTTACCAAAGGCAGCCACCATCGACGGCTCAGCATCATCTACATTGTGCAGAATCTGTTCAGTAAAAACAAAGAACATCGGAACATCAGCTTAAATGCCCACTACCTGGTGATCTTCAAAAACCCGAGAGATACCACTCAACTGCTGCACCTGGCGAGACAGGTGTATCCCGGCCGCACACCGTTTGCGTTGGAAGCCTTTAAAGATGCCACAACCCCTCAGCACGGGTATATGCTCTTCGACCTCAAGCAAGCCACCCCCGACCACCTTCGACTACGGACCGGCATCTTTCCCGGAGAGGCCCACCACGTGTACATGGAAAAATAATGTAAACACACCCACAGTGGCTCCCCCAGCTGGGGTCTGTGTGTTTGATGATGGGGATAATGAAAAGAATGAATACCACAGCATGGTTGACTTTGTCTCTGTTCTCTGAAGTAGATAAAAGAGCAGAGTTGTGGGTTCTAGCATTAGTTGTACATGATGTCTGCGCGAGTACGGAAGCACGCTCCGACGCTCCGTGTATTGAAGACGGCCCCACCCGAGTTGGTCCGAACCATTGTACGCGATGCGGACCCTGACCTTGTACGCTGTCTGTGCGAGATCGGGTACAACCTGTTAAAAGGCAACGTACCACTGACTCCGGCTCAGAAGACCAAGTTGGGCAAGCATAAGACAGGTCTCCGAACCCTAGTCCAGAAGCGGGTCCCTCAAACACAAAAGAAAAAGGTGTTACAGAAAGGCGGCTTTCTCGGGGCCATCTTAGCACCGTTGGGCGCTTCCGTGTTGGGTCCACTATTGGGTGGACTCTTCGGCCGACAATGAACCACACGAAAAAAATGGTCCTCGTCGAACCACGGTTCCTTCAAAACCTCCAATCTCCCTACCCTGTCCCACCTACGGTGAAGACCATAAACACCCTCGATGGAGAGATGCAACAGATCTTACAGAGACCGGGGTTAAGCGACAGTGGGTGGAAGACGAAGTGCTGAAGAATGTACCTGCATCGTTCAAGAAACAAGCTGGCCTGGTATTACAACGGATGAAACAGAATCCTAACATGACTTGGAATGATAAAGGCGAACTACTGGTACAGAATCAGGTGGTCCCGGGGACCCACATGACGGATTTAGTGAATGACCTGATGCGTCAACGCAGGTCGCACACGGATCATCGAGGATGGGAGGTCTTCGCTCAAGGTTTGAAAGACATGCATGTACCACAGGAATTGGTGGGGAACCCCCACCGCTGGGCCTTTATGCAGCGAACCCAGCAATCGCCGAGTGGCCCACTACCTTCTTGGGAATCCGAATGGGAACCGGAGTCACCCCCCAAAACACCACCACCACAACGGGCACCTTCTTTTCAGGCCTTTAAAAAACCACCCTCGATCAGGACACCCCACATCTCCAGAGCCGTGACACGTAGCAAGTCAACGCGACGAACAAGACGCCTGACAGAACCGACCAAGGCCTGGAACACCTATTAAAACCATCAGCAGCAGCAGGACAGCTCAGTCGCCATGTTTTACCTCACCCTACCCAGTAACAGTTCGCTGGATGTGTTTCCTGACAACACCGTGGCCAAGTACGTGACCCAGTTACCGCAACCGTTGCATTTACCTGGGTGCTGGGAATGTGGCCACGTGGATATCCAATACACTTACTCGTGGTACAACGTGCGAGCCAATGAAGTGTGGTACGAGGTGACCTACGAAGGCAAAAACACCCGACTCACCCTCCCCGAAGGCCAATACGATACCCCCAAGGAGTTCATGGGTGGGCTGTCAAGACTGTTGCATTATAAGGCTCTACGGGAGTCACGAATACTTCGAAACCCATCAAATCCTTTCCCTTCAAGAATCACGTGAACTTCGATTACAACGCACACAACGACAAGGCACAGCTTATCGTCACCGCCAACGCGAGTGTCGTACTGAGTCCTATCCTACAGCAAATGCTGGGTTTCGATCTACAGACGTTCGCTTGTCCCACCGCCCACCAAGTCGAGATCCCGATGGATATGAAGTCGGGTATGTACGGACTCTACGTCTACTCGGACGTAGTGGACAATCACATCGTGAACGATATCAACACACCTCTGTTACGGGTGGTCCCCATTAAAAAGAGGTATGGAGATCAAATCACCCACAGTTTCACCCACATTCTCTACCTGCCCGTACGCCAAACCGACATCAACACGATCACGGTGGATATAAGAGATGACACGGGACGACCGGTGGCATTCGAACGAGGAAAAGTGGTGCTGACACTTCATTTTCGACAAGCACGTGCTCCCCACTTTGCATAATGAAAGTACCTTACGAGTGCGATGCACGCAGCTATATGGACTATTATGCCCAACAGGCCGGGGGTGGCTTTCCGGTCTTTAGCGGTGCACGCATGCAACGAGGACATGGGCTGGGGAACATACTCGGCAGCATCGTCAAAACGTTCCTGCCCTTGGTGACACGGGGAGTAAAAGCAATCGGCAAACAAGCGTTACGCAGTGGACTGCAAGTGGCCGGTGATGTCTTGGGGAGTACGGCACCCAAAGAATCCTTGAAACGGCGGGCTAAAGAAGCGGGAGGCGTCTTGGTGGCCAAAGCACAACGCACCGTAGGGAATAAAAGAGCTGCCCCACCGAGACCACGCACCAGTCGACGACCGACCCAGCGACGACGCACATCGAAGACAAAGGATATCTTTTCTTAAACATGTCCTTGATCCACGCCGAGTCCTGTCCCTCCACCAACAGTGAATTTGATTTGTGGACCGTGCCGCCCACACAGACCAGTGCCGAACAAGGATTATGGGTGGAGCATCTCCCGCTCTCCAGTATCAACGAAACAGGGCCCATCGAGTTCACCAGCAGTAATGCGGATACGGCCTATGTGGATTTAGCCCATACATACTTGTATGTGAAAGCCAAGGTGGTCAATGGGGATGGCACCATAATCATCCAAGCTGCAACGGTGGGCCCGACGAATCTCTGGCTGCACTCGATGTTTCAGCAGGTGGATATATTTCTCAGCGACAAACTCATCAGTGACTCGACCAACACGTACCCCTATCGAGCCTACATCGAGACACTGTTGTCGTATGGCCGAGAGGCTAAAATATCTCAGCTGACAGCCGCTTTATTCTACCAGGACACACTCGAGCACATGGACACGGTGGGCAATGTGGGATATAACAAACGGAAGGCTTTCACTGCGAACGGTGCCTCGGTGGATCTCATGGGTCGACTATACGCAGACATGTTCATGCAAGACCGGTACCTCTTGAGCAAGATCCCCATCAAAATCCGATTGATACGGGCGCCTCCGACCTTCGCCTTGATGGCCACTAACGTAGAAGGGCATGCAGCTGACTATAAGATTGTTATCCAAGACGCAGTCCTGTATGTCCGAAAAGTGAAACCGAATCCAGCCGTTCAATTGAGAACGACCATCAGCTGGCCCTGGCCAAGCAAGGCAATTTACGGTTGGAAATCCACTTTGCACGAGCCCTGGGGACCACCGTCAATGTGATCTGCTACGCCGAGTTTGACAACATCATTCAAGTGGACAAAGCGCGCAACGTCCTGTGTGACTTTTCCACCTAACATGGATACAGACCAGATAACCACCGTGCTGGAGAATGACCCAGGGACACGTATGGTCTATTAAGGGGTGTATTCCCATTAGACCGTATGTATCCTGCTGCACACGTTCTCAACACGGACCCGATGGATCGGCCCGGTGAACATTGGGTGGCCGTGTACTTGACAGAACAGCAGGGGGAGTACTTTGACCCGTACGGCCTGCCACCCCTCCATCCCGATTTAACAGACTTCATGGATCAAGGTACAGAGACGTGGTGTTGGAACAGTCAAACGTTGCAAAGCCTGACCAGTAGCGTGTGCGGACAATATTGCTTGTTTTACCTGTACCATCGATGCCGGGGAAGGATCTTATCTACCATCGTACAGATCTTTGCCGAATACCCCAAGGCCGAGGACCGCGATGTACTCGTATATGACTGGGCCGCCCATCATTTCAATGTACAAGCCCCGTTCTGGGCTTAAGTTCTTTCAATGTACAAGCCCCCTGTTCTGGGCTTCAGTTCTTTCAATGTACAAGCCCCCTGTTCTGGGCTTCAGTTTTCACGAGGTTGTTCTCACGTTGTTGTTGTTCACTGAATAAAAAAAAATGAGATCTCACCAAAAAACCCTGTCTTGTGTGTTTTCTATATGAGCATAATGCATGAAACTGGTTTTGAACACCGTATTAGCCAATCAGTGGCCTAGAATGGAGCCGAAGGTACCCATCCATTTCCAGAAAACATTACCCGGGTGTACAAGAACCCGGATGTAGGCGCGGACGTAGGCGAAAGCATCCCAGTACCCGGATGTAGGCGCAGACGTACCTAGTACCCGTCCATTGGTTCTTTTATCGATCGCTCATTGGCTCTTTTTCTCGACCGCTGATTGGTCCAAATGGAACTGCGCATCCTTCCCAGGTTAATTTACAATCCCCTTTTGGGGATCAAGCTCTGTATATCGATGCCGCAAAATTGTCTCCGAACCTTGCCGAAAGGGAGACCTTGGACCTTTTGACCTGGATGTGACCTTTGACCTTTTGACCCGACATTCATCCGCGCACTGTCGGTGATGACGGGCGGGCGCGCGCGTGCGGCCGGAGAAGCCGCGCGCGCGCGCGCTGCGGCCGGGGCGCGCCGGGCCGGGGCCGGGAAAAAATCCCGGAGGATGAACATCCGGACGTCTAAGGGGAACATTGGAACTCTTCTGGGTTTGGAGGTAGTTTTAGTAAAACCGTCACAACCCACGTGACCTGCGCAGCAGAATGGAAACGACACCTTAGTCTAGCCCCCTCACATAGGCTTCACATGGATTACAAGCGTCTAGTCCGTCATTCATAATCCAGCCGTCGTCCATTAGAGAATATCCGCGTCCATAATCCAAAGACCTATTCCATTTTCCACATAACAGTATTAGCACCAAATTCAAAAAGACAATCATAGTATACTCACTCGATCCCATCGGCCCACTAGTGGCCCACCTAGACCCCAACACGTCTATGTCCATACCCTTTTTCACTGCGCATGCGCAGAGTGACGATATTTCTACCCCGCACTCACCCCATCAGATGCCCCCTCACATAGGCTTCACATGGATACCTCACTCGATCCAATCGGCCCACTAGTGGCTCCCCTAGATCCCAAAACGTCTATTTCCATACACTTTGTCTATTGCGCATGCGCAGAATGACGATATTCCTACCCCACATCCATCCCATCGGTTGCCCCCTCACATAGGCTTCACACTGATACCTCACTCGACCCCATCGGACCATTAGTGGCCCACCTAGATCCCAAAACGCCCACCCCGTATGGACCTATACACCCATAGCCATGCAGTTTTGGCCTATGGGCCTATATACAGGCCTCGGTGACTTTTTCCAAAAATTTCACCGTTGCGCTCCGGGACCCTTCCCATCGTGTTCTAAATGACGAGACGTGAAAAACAAATCCAAACAGCCCATATCACAATGAACGTGTGTGAATTTCCCAGGTTGAACCTATACCCTCCCCATATAGCCAGCCTATAGATCTATATACAGACCTCGGTGACTTTTTCCAAAAATTTCGCCGTTTCGCTCCGGGACCCTTCCCATTGTCATTTTCTTGGCGAGACGACAAAAACGCGACCCCACAAGCCATAGTAAAGCCCACAAAAAAAAATTGACCATCCCATACCCCATACAGGCATTTTCCCTTATATTGTATAATACAGACCCCTAGTGTAGGGGTAAAGTCCGTATTCCGCTTTTTTTTTCTGGAGAAATTTTTACATGCACCCACCCCATTGACTTTGATAGGCAGGTCTCAATAAGCCCGGGGACCGATATTAGCCCTTTTGGCTAGGGTTGATAGGTGTTTTCCCCTATTTTAGGAGTAAAGTCCGTGTTCCGCTTTTTATAGTTTCGGGAAAAACTCCAAATTTTACATGCACCCAACGGCCGAGACACTAGTTCAGGCGGATGCTCCCTCACATAGGCTTCACATTGATACCTCATACAACTCCATCGGCCCCTTAGGGGCTCCCCTAGATCCCAAAACGTCTATTTCCATACCCTTTTCCCACAATTCCCTGTCTGCGCATGCGTAGAATGGTGACAACGCTCGAGCCACTAGTTCAGTAAGATGCCCCCTCACATAGGCTTCACATTGGTACCTCATACGACTCCATCGGCCCATTAGGGACTCCCCTAGATTCCATACCCTTTTCCCACAATTCCCTGTCCGCGCATGCGCAGAATGGTGACAACGGCCGAGCTGCTAGTCCAGTCAGATGCCCCTTGATGAATGCTTCACATTGATACCTCATATGACCCCATTGGACCATTAGTGGCTCCCCTAACTCCAAAACGTCTATGTTCATGCCCTTTGGCCACCGCGCATGCGCAGAATGCCGATATTTCAATCCCACAGCCAGCCCATCGGATGCCCCTTGACGAATGCTTCACTTTGATACCTCACTCGACCCAATCGGTGCACTAGAGACCCACCTAGGTCACAAAACGTCTATTTAGGTATTCCCCGTATACATTAACATTGGAAGTCGACCCATGGGACTACTTTCTGCCCGCGGAAGCTTTCTCCCGCGACCGCATCACCACCAGACCGCATCACCGCGGAAGAATTCGAGGTCAAAGGTTGCCGGAACTATAGCCTAGATAGGTCAGTACATGCCTTGATCACATGATCGTCACGTGATCAAGTTCCTCCTCAAATCCTCCCCTGTGACGTCATTACATCCGGGTGAAATAAGGCCGGATTTAGCTTCTCTATACTACTCACGACATTATAAGACAGTAAATAGCTTGCCATTGATAGAATTTACGAAAGAGTCAGACTGCTGAAATTGTGACCCGATTGTGTCAGATGAAGCTGAAATGGAGTAATATTTTCATCCTTTTCCCAATTTCGGCTAGAGGTGAATACTTCTGATTTTGAATTGATGAAGCAGAATGCGAAACAAAATCTATACACATGTAGATATACCAGTACATTGTTCATCTGTATCGATTGTGTTAATTAATAAGTTGAACAAAAGTGGACATGGTTACGAGTGATGTAACTGTTATCCTAAGGGATAACTGAGATACCCCCGCCCTGTAAGACACAAGTCTCCCGTTCTGAGTAATATTTCAATACAGTATAAATAAAAGCCAAGAATAGGAAGGGCAATAACTCTGTAACAAAAGTGTGAATCGCATGATAAATGTATTAAAATAGAAGCAAAACTTTAGGAGTATTAGTCATCTCCTCTTTTCATATTCATGGGTGGGTGACCGGGGAGGGTGAGGGAGAGGGGGCAGTATATCAGAAAATTGGAATTAAATAATTGAGAATTTGAAGTTTATTGTGACCTGGTAAAAGAGTATTTTATCAATTATGGCTAAATTTCAAGTACCGAAGTGAAAAACATATTTGATATAACAATTTCCGCATATTCTACATGCATACAAATTAAGAATAAAACCTATTATTCGATTAGTTTGGATAAAACAATTAGAACATAAAAAATATTGTGTAAAGACTATGAACAGACAGATTGGTTTGAAAATAACTGAAATGTATGATATAAAATATAAATGATATGGGTGAAATTCTCCAGGTTAGAGAGGCAGATACCGTGCCACATTTTTTACCTAATTTTAATGTCAGCTGTTAGACCCCGTTGGCAGATTGGCGCGCGAGCTGTGACGTAACTGGCGGATCAGATAGGCCCACGCATCTACCGTACCCCCAAATAGTTTGACATGGCACTTACGGTTTTTTGTCACTCTGAACTGACTGTGAGCCGGCCGTTAAACCGACCGGGCCTGGGCGGTGAGACGAGGCATGATGCCTCTCACCCCTACCAAACTTCCTATACTATACCCGAAACCCCAAAAGATCAAGAGCTGACACTCGGTGACTTTTTAGCAAAGCTTATTATGGTCATTTTTAGCCTATATGCATTCCACTCCGTACATTTTCTTCATAATTGTTTGCACTTTAACTAAAAAAAGTAAATATATATATGTATATATATAGGGCCAAGCCTACCAGAGCTTCGGAAGAAAAAGCCTCATATATGGTTAACAATATCCCAAACTTAAACAAAAAGCGTAGGTACCAGAAAAAAACGCACCCGGATCGGATCAAAAAGCTCATGCACCGGTTAAAAAGCACCATACTTGTACAAAAAGCGACCATACCTGAAACAAAGTAACCACGTATCTGTTCATGAAACCACGCGTAGTGGATTCAGTGTCACCCACAACACGGCTGACAACGCCGAAAACGCCAGTGAGGTTAAGTGGATTTTCTTCAGTTCCTCTCACGACGTCAATACCAGAACAATAACACACATCCTAAAAACCCCGGCATACCCCAGCCTAACTGTCGCTCTGCCATTTTAAGTAGTTCGTGGCGTATTTTTCTCCTGAAACGCCGGTATTTCTTTTAACAACAAAATTTGTCTAGTAAGGTGCTACCTTCAGTCCACGGGTTACCCGCTGCGCGATCACAGTCAAATGTGATATCAGAAGAGATTTTCTTGGGCCTATATGAGTACAGAGTGTGGTAACCTCCTATTCCCGGAACGATGCTGTTCTAACAGCAAACTAGTGGATGGGGTTACCAGACCTACTCGAGAAAAAAATTAGGCCCTATAATATTACAGTTACTTTATAAATTACTGCACCCTTTGTGAACCTATGCTTATATTTCCTTGTGTTTTATATGAAAATCTGTTCCTTATCTTTGCAGATTCTGAAATATCGGCTCTACAGTCTACTTTCAAATGTTAGGTGACATGGAGGAACCGTGGAAAACTCGGGAAAAATTGTAGAAACGGCCGAAGATACTCTGCTAGCGCCTAAAAGATTTCTTCTGCACAGATTGGCAGCACGGTCGAGGTCATGCGAAGATTGTCCTAGGGCGAGCCGCCATTTTTATTTGCTAATAACACGGTGCAGCACATGTAGATTACGGTTATCGAAAATATCACCCAAATATATGAGTATTTTGTACCCCAGATAAAACATATTTTCTCGCGGTAGAGAGATTGTTACAATATACGCACTCAGTCCGATAAGCAAGCTGACCGCCATCGTACTTCATATGCCAATTTGCACGGAACGAGGCGTAACGGGTAATATTTTGGACAAAAACAAATCTGCTATGACTATTCCAGTCAAGTGTCAAAACCTGAAGATTCATTTGGATAAATAACAATGTTCATTTACTAGAATTTCTATGTAAAGAACATCATGATATCTTGTCGACGTCGTTGAAAACTGTTGACCGCTTCAGTCTGTTAGGAAACCATTTTCTGCTTTCACTTTCAGTTTTATTTCGTACACATTTGGCATTGGTGATAACTGTGATACGAAATAGGTCTTTCGCTTATTGGCTCAGAAATTGTTTTATAGACGACTGCTGAATATTGAATGTCGGATCTGACGCGTCCTACGGTCATGATATACAATTCAATTCATCAAATATTTAAGATATAGTCTACACTATGTCGAGCTGGTCAAACTGGCTGGGATATGGTGTATATAATTCATTTCTCGATTCTTAATTAAATTAAATTAAAAATTCCTTAATGTACCCTCTTATTCACCAACTTTCCAAAATGCTTTTGAACAGGATTTTATCCAAACATTGTTAATTGCATAAATATTGCCTGACAACAGCCTGAATAACAGATGTATGAAGTGTCAGATTGGCATGATTTCTAAATTGCTTATTTCAAGTTTTTCCAAGACTGACAGCAAGAACAACTACACGGCACCAGTCATACCGCTTAAATAATAAGATATTGACAATTTTACGAAGGTGACAACAACAACATCTTGCACAGAATTAACCAGTAATGTCCTCATCCTGATTGATCAGGCTATCCTTCGATGTGACAACGGCAATAAAATCCGCCAAATAGAGTAACTTGAATGTCATGTACAAAGTACCAGCCCGGACGTGCCCGTCATATATAAATTGTTATATGCTCGGCTCAGCTCGTTATATGTAGGTTGAATTTATTTCGCTCGCGAGTAAGTAAGATAATCGATTACTTGGCTGTTTCGAGAATTGGCAGTTCGCTTTCTTAGTTTGCGATACATTATTCACTATACTGAAAGTATCTTCTCGGTGGAAAGGGTAAACATATGAACAAATGATGAGGGGGAGAATATTTATGAAAAGAACGGATCACGGCGATACATGTTGCCATGGAGGAAATGTGAGCAGACGGATGGGTATGGTGGCTCCTTCGTGCCATATCAATGTGGTCAGGTAGACGGATTGTAATAATAACTGTAGCACGATGTTCTTTTACGATGATAGCTGAGAACAATTAGTGTGATACAATAGTATATTGGGTGTGTAATGATATAATAGCGCGAAATAATACTTACGTTTGCGGTGATGGGGTTATGACAAAATAGTGCCATATAATGCTACGATGACACAACAGCGCGATGAAATGGTAGGGACTATGATACTACGAGGACAGGATGACGCAGTAGTACGGCGATTGTACGATGAAATACTGTAGATTAATTCACGATGATGGTGCGCTGACAATATAGTATGATAATATGACAACAATGGTAAAAGCGTGATGACATGGTACGATAAAAGAGAAATGCGATGTAATGATATGGCGCTGGTACGATGACACCACAGTTCGATGCAATAATATCTCGGTGGTACGATGACACGAGAATGCTATGTAACCTGTTCTTCAGTCTCGCTGGTAATAATAATACGACGCGACGATACGGCAGAAAAGATCCACCATAGATTGAACTGGATCGAATTTCAGTTTCAGGAGAAACAACTCATTAACATACAGCAGAGTCGATATTGTCTGCGGTATGTTTAACTATCTTACATATTGCCTGTTTGTCCCTCAGATGTTAACAGCTTGGTAGCGTGTACACTGTAAACCAATCAATTCCGAGAAGTTTAACTTCGAAAAAATCGTAGATTGAATGATGGCCCTGCTGTCAAAGCAGTGGACAGGTAGACGCTGACATTTGGAATTCACGGCAATTCTGTTATTTATTCTCGTTAAAGAGGCAATTCAGATCAGGAGCAAGCAATATACAGAAAGATATCAACAGCAAAGCTAAACAATAATCAACAACAGTGCAGGTGGACCAGAGTGATTACAAGCATCGGATGCCGAACAGCGATTAATTTTGTATAGATTTAGAAATTTGAAAACAAAATGGTAGACGCCACATATCCTTTGTGTAGTGAAGAAGGGGAAGGAACCAGTCTACACAAACCTGTTAACACGAAAATAATGTTCGCCATGATTTTCTTGCACTTTTCGAATCTCATATCATTGACAAGTGCAGAAGAAGGTAAAATGTCATACACATGTCCCGACTGGATTCAAAGGGATGCCTTGGTGTGGGGAGAAATGTGCTATTCATTTCACGCATCTTACATAACTTGGTCAAACGCTGTTGACGTTTGCCAGGAGAATGGCGGTGAACTGATCAAAATTGATAACAATGACCTTAACCAATTCTTTGACATCGGCAATAAGAGGGACTTCTGGATTGCTGCTAAAAAAATGGGCGAAAAATGGTTTTGGTCCAATGGCAGCCCAGTCATATTTACCGATTGGCATGCTCAAAAGTCCCATATTCAGTTGTTTGCACAGGATGTTAAACCGATTGAATTGTGTGCGGTATGGCTAAATATGGATGGAAATGGTCACTGGCATCAATGGGATTGTGCCTTTAAGAATCCCTATGCCTGTGAATACCCTGCTGTGCAATACTACCAAATTTCGACCGGCGTGACCGAAATGGCATCTACTGCCGTACCAGCTACAAGGTATACCATTGTTACCAACAGCGCCACAAATGTCTCAAGTTTCGATCGCGACAAATTCAATGATAACCAGGAAGTTCGACAAAGAAGCAATGGCAGATACGGCCTACTTAATCGAGTCATAGGTCCTACCGGCGCTGAGAATATTTGGTTAATATCTGAACCCATCGATACAATAAATGCTCGCTCCCCCCTTGAATGCGCCGCGAACTGTCTAAAACAAACCCAGTTCATATGTAACATTTTTAACATTAATCTAAAAGAGAGAGTTTGTAGGTTATTTAACTTAACCGATCCCACAACAGAAAAGATGACAGTCCGTCTGGGCTGGAATCTATGGAGCTTTGTGTATAAATGGGGATATTGAAAATCTCCGCAGACATGTATACACAAGTAAACTTTCTAAAGTGCATATACAGTGAGGGGGTGAGTGAACAGGGTTTAACGTTGCTTTCAACATTTTGCTCAACTATATCACGCCGGGAAAGGGAAGGGAGAGGAGGGACGGGGGTACCTACTTGTAACAGAACAGTTTATAGTGCTATCCCACTGAAATATCATGCTGTAGGCATACGTGACACCCCACGAGGAAGCAACAAGTTCCATTTTCAAGTCTTTGGTATGACCCGGCCTGGGATTGAACCCAGTACCTACCGCTTGCGAGGCCGACGCTCTAATCTTTAGGCCACAACAGTGCGGTAAGAGCATATGTATAATGTAGTGGCAGATATTTGAGAATTCGGAAAAGAAATAATTGTTTTACTTTCTAAGCTCATATAAGCGTCCAGCATAATCGAGAATAGATAGAGTACATATAGTTAGTTACGTTTACATCTATGTAGACGTAACATCATTCGCTGTTAGGTTTATGACGCCAAAAATTCATTTCTTCAACTGCAGATGTCTATCGTACAACTTACCCAAGTTATATTTTAATTTTTCAGGGTCAAAATTGACGTAAACAGCATCGACGGACGTTTGAAATTGCGCTTTCGTCTTTAGGTTTTTCGTATACATTCACTGGATTTGAAGGAAACTACAGATAGCCTTACAGGCACATCTTATTTAGATCTCTATCTCTATAAAAATGAAGCGGGCATTCTCTCTCGTCGACTTTATGACAAAAGAGATGATTACAATTTCGACATCGTAAACTATCCCTTTCTGGATAGTAATATTCCAGTGGGACCTGCATATGGCGTATACATATCTCGCTTAGTAGCATTTGCTAGATCCTGTGTTAAATGTGATGATTTTAATCAACGTCACAAAACATTGTTGCAGAAACTTATAAAACAGGGGTATTCCACCAAGCGCCTCCACTCAAAGTTTCTCAAATTTGGCGATACATATCGCATGCTGATAGCAAAATACGAACGTAGCGTGCAAGATCTATGGCGCTACGTTTCGTAACTTGTGTCTAATTCCGCTTAACCCGGGGCTAGGGGCCGTATGAACCCATGTACTTCAAGATCCTCATGGTACTCATATGAACAGTCACAATCAAAGCGTGACTGAGATACATCATTCTTTAGATGACGACCTTACAACGAATATTATGGATTAAGAATACTGATCAGCGATACGGATTTGATATTTTTGGAACATCATGATGTCTTGCCGGCATCATTGAAAACTGTTGACCGCTTCTCTCTTGCAGGAAACAAGCCTATGTTTATGTATACTATGATTGTCTTTTTGAATTTTGTGCTAATACTGTTATATGGAATATGGAATAGGTCTTTGGATTATGGACGCGGATATTCTCTAATGGATGACGGCTGGATTATGAATGACGGACTAGACGCTTGTAATTGTACAGGTTAGGGCAATCCCGCTCTCTAAAATGAAGGTAAAAAGGGTCATTTTTGTTCAATAAATCAGTTCACATAATGAATTCAGCGAAATCCTCTTGAGGCGCACACAGACATATATTTATCCGCAACAAATGGTATAATTTTTTTTTTAAAAAATGGCATCTATCTAATTTCCATAATAATAGGCCAAACATCTGTCGCGCTGTTTAAAAAACATTGAATATTTTTTTCAAATGGCAGACTAATTTTTAGGACATGCAACAATAGATAAATTAATGCGTCTGAAGTTTTGAAGCTTTAGTTAAGAAGTTATCAAAAGTTATTGAGCAAAAACGACATTTTTACCTCCATTTTATAGAGCGGAATCGCCCCAAACTTTTGTAGCAGGGATTTTTACTTTTTCTAAAATATCACACATTGAACCAAAATAATATTGCAACGCAATATCATGGCGGATGTGGTGACGCTGAAAAGGGTAGATTCGTTTTGGTTCAAGGCATATCATATATATCAAAACGCTCCTGCTAAAACATATAAGAAAGAACCCAAGTTCAAACAGTAGTTGATGCTGTTTTACGTCACTTTTGACTGAGACTGACTTTTGACAATATAGAACTTCTGTATTTTATCCTGCACGAATCACAGCATTTTGTGCAGATTTGAATAACCTTTTGGCTTCGCAAGAGTAACAGCTAACGGAGTTTCGTTTGCGACAACGCAACTACCACCAGCTCGTTCAGTATTAGCAGAAGGCTGAGGCTTTGTGGATGTCAATAAATGAATGACTGAGCTCGTTGCTATTACGCAAAATATCATGTGTGATTGTGTAGTTGTGGCGCCGTGATGAATAATGAACAGCTATTTCCGTAATATTCATCTGGGTATAGTGGTGAGAATAACTCGAGTGTGTGTGATGTATATCATCAGACAGCATTGATAAGGCGTATTTACTGTTTCTTCAAGCGTTTAAGGAAATATGCTGTTATGTTTCTCCAGTAACTTGATTAAAGAGCTGTGCCATTTCCTAGTGTATGGTCAAAACATCTGTACGCATTACTAGTAAACTATACACAAAGTGGCGTGATTCGTCCTCAGATATATCAGCCTGCATTTCCATTATTTATTTTATTTTGTCTTATTCGCGTTCAAATATGATAACATGCCACATTTAATAAAGGACCTGGCGCGTTTCAATGAAATTTGGCCCCCACGAGATGCGGTTTTGGGTTCCAAAATTAAATGTCACGTAAGAAAGGAATTTTTCAGCTAGCGTAAAGTACATCATCTTGTCTTATGCTCTGAGTATTTTGCAGGCCCTGCGTTTTATACCTTTGTACAAAGCCAGTCGAGATAATCTTAACCCCAAAATATTGACTGTGTCAATGGTGTTTGATGCCCAAACACGGTTTTAGTTCTGGACTGGCTTCATATGTTTTCGGAGAGAAAAGTGTGCTGTTTCCACCTCGAATCAGACGGTTTTTTTTCACCTAAAAAAACTATAAGCATAAGACAATATAATATACTTTACGCTAAGTGAAAAAGTTCTGGGGGTCAAAGTCTCATTAAACCGCTCCAGGTCCAAAATTTGTGGAAGTTTGCTATGATTCATGCGATTTCATGAAATATATTTGCACGCATCTTTGAAAATGTGTATCAATTGGTGTGAAATATTCTAGTGTGTTTATTTAAACTGTTGTGATTCATAATCAGGTAGAGTAATATGCTCAAAGTAATTTCATTTATTTCGGTTTTAATCAAATATATTAGGATACAGCTAAACAAATCTCTTGTAAAATGGTTTTGATTCGTGATCAGATATATTATATAGCATGTCTATTCTTGTAAATGTGTGATATTTTCTATGATTTATTTCTCTGAGAAATCTCCAGTATTAATGTGTATCAGTCGTTGTGATTCATTTCGGTGATTATGTTTCATGATCATATATATTAGCATTCATCCGTAATAATGTGTATTGGGTATTTCGATTTATTACACCGGTTGATCAAATATATATTAGCATGCAGATATAATAAATTGTTTGTTAATTGTTGGGATTCAGGATGAACTACATTAGCCTGATATTTTAGCATGTATTACTCATACTGTTAAAACAGCGTTGTGAGTGCTTCCCTCGTTTGGTCAAATTTACTTCCTATCTGCAAAGTTGTGTATGCAGTGCAGCGATTACATGTGAAATATATTAGCATGCATCTCCAGTAATATGTATCTAGCTATAGTGCTGTGATTTATTCTAGGATTTGATCAAATACATTAGCTACCACACCTGGTAAGCTAAATATATAGCATTGTGAGTCATTGTCCAATATGTTAGCCTATTTCCTTCACTAATTATCTGCTTTTTTGTGACTGTGTACGCATAACATATCAGCATGCATCTGTAGTAATGCGTATCAACTTCTGTGCTATATTCTCGTGGTTCTGCATACAATGTGATTCATAAACAGATATATTAGATTGCATCTCTAGTTATGTGTTTACAGTTTGGCTATTTATTCTTGTGTCATCCATCTCAAGTACCGTGTGTGGTGAGTTGTATTTTATGACAAGCTGTTTTTGGTATTAACTAAGTTATTTTTTTATATCCAAAAAATCTATTTTTGATTTAAAAAATCTTGTTTCGATATCTTTTTTTTTTCATATCACAAATAAAAGCTTATTATTGATAAAAAAAACTCTTTTTGATATGAAAAGAGAATTTTTGATATCAAAAATAAACTTTAATTTTTGACATAAAAAAAACAAGAATTTTGATATAAAAAATAAATAAATACAAAAAGAAAATAAACGAATAAATACCAAAACGGCTTGCCATAGTATTTTCGAGTTTGATAATATACATCAGAATATATCACAAGTAACGTGTATAAAGTGGGTGTTTCAAGAGCAAATCTATTAGCATGTTAGGAATTATTCCAATGTTTGATATGTATTCGCGATCATCGGTTGTGTATACATTGTTTTAATATATTCTTGGGGTTGTCTATCAACGTGTGTGGTGCAAGTAAAGACTGGTTTTATTCAGTGTATCATTCAAAAATAAATCCTCTGTATACAATAAACGTGGATTATAAGGTTCACTGCTGGAATGGATACTAAAGTATTCTTTATAAGTGTTCCCAAGACGTGGAAATTTCACAAATTACAACTGAAGCTTACTTAAAGCCAACTGAGTAGGCCTAATTGATAAATGGTAATTCACAAGCAGAAACAGTTGTGAAGATTTAAATCGTACATTTAAACTTTCACTACATGCAAAACTTCCAGTAGGCCTACATTATACAACTCCATTCTCTATCTGGTTATCTCCCCTGTCCACTACATGTACCTAAATGTAGATTTATGAGATCACGTAGAACGCTTGCAACATTCCATGGAAGAAGAATGAAACATTTCTGAATGCAGGGAAATTATTATGTAAATGATTTGACCACCACTAGATTTTAGAAACTTACCACAAGAAGGCCCACAATACATAATGTTGGAATTAAACCACAATACAGATGGACAGAAAAGTGGAAGGACACACAGATAGAAGAGGACCCGACCAACGAATCATACAAAAGGCACATATACAAATTACATTCTATATTGGACAGAAGTTTAGTCGACCTGTCTTCAGTAATTCTCTAGATACGAGAGTCCGGAGAAAAGAAAACGGGCAGACGGACGGATAGACGGACGGAGAGTCGGGGTGACAAGAATACTCTTAGCCCAATCGGGCTCAGGGATAAAAAAAAAACAGTTTATCCCTTCATCCAAGTAACTGTGGAACAGCACTGAATTTTAGAATAGGTATAGATAGAGCTAGTGTTCGACAAGTGAGATCTGAAATATTAATAGTGTAGTACAAGTAAGATATACATGTAGTGTATTTTGCTATAGCTAGTGTTCTATGAATTTTTTATCAGAGACTGATTTATGCATGCACGCTTTAGAATTGTCTCCTTTGTATACGGGGCGTGCGCATGGAGATAGCTGTTGGATACCACAGGCGCCATGTTGTGCCCTGAATTTTCACACAGAAATGAAAAATTGCGGTCACCAAAAGCTCGATAATCTGATTGCACTGTCCACATACTGACATTGACACAGCAAAATACATTTAGGTGTCGATCTGTTTATTACTTATATTAAGTGGGTACTATCCCTATTGGTTTATCCTACACACCGAGTGATGACGTAGCGGAATTTCCCAGTACAGGATTCGACCAGCTCAGGAAGTGATGACGTGTGGATCTTTCCATGGTATTTTCATTGATCTGTTGAGGCTCACCCGCTATCATGCACACACAGTGATGACGTACAGAATTTTCTAGTGCAAGCTTAGACCTTTTCAGAAACGACGGACGGACATCACGCTCAGATCCCGGATATTGCATGTTTACATTCTGAGAAAGGATTATATGACAGTATTGGCTATAGATGTACACCGTAGTATTATAATAAATTGTGTATACCGTATAGCCATGATTTAATACAGAGGCTATATACATGTATACCGTATAGCTCCCAACGCGTTCATCGCCTTAATGACGTATCAGAATTTCCCAAAACATGTTGAGACTTCTATAATGAATTGATAACGTCACGGGAAATTGCCCCCAACATGTCCAGACTTGCGTATGGGAAAATGGAAAAATGTCAAATTAAACTTTAACCTTCAAATATCATTAAATCACATGACTGAGAGCAAGCTTCGAGCCCGCGCACTGCAATTTCCTGTGTCGGGTTGTGCTCATGCAGAAGATCAAAGGCCACTTCAGGTCACGCGATTTAATGATATGCAAAGGTAAAAGTTCAATTGGACCTTTTCTCCACATTTCGCACTGCTATCATCCATCATGGAATATTACTTTCAAGATGTGGATATTCGGTACCAAGAATATATCAACCTGGTGACGAGGTTATTGGACCGTAGTAGTATAACCGCAAATTCTGTCGCAAAAGGGGTTGGTCCCAAATGTGGGTTCTGATGTGTTACCATGGTGACGTGCTCGTGACGTCACAAGGAAGCGTTGCCATGGTGACGTGACGTCACAGATGACGTCACATTCGATCACGTGACATCCTGGTCACAGGGGGATGTATTCCTCCGCGGTGATGCGGTCGGCAGTGATGCGATCGGGGAAAAGCCTCCGCGCACAGAAAGTAGTCTCTTGTCAACTCAGTGATTTTAACCAATGAAATCATTAGAATTTTTAACCAACGGAATAGCCGAGGATAGTTTTAGTAGCCAATCAAAATTCACTCACGGATGACATCACCTCCTGTCATTTCCGGACATTTCCGCCAATCTCCGGTGGCGCTATTTTTGGGTCAAACTGAGGGATTCTGGCGTAACATGGACGTTGGAAAGTGGACTCAAAATGACCAATCAGCGTGCTGTATTTTAACCAATGAAATCGTTAGAATTTTAACCAATCGAATAGTCGAGGATAGTTCAAAGATACAAATTACAAAGCCAGAGCGAAGCCAGGTAGTCGAATTGATTGAAGATTATGTTGATGTTTTCTCTCAGGGACCGTATGATTTGGGGAGAGCAACGATTGTTGAGCCGATCAATAGAAACCGATCAATCGCGACCAATCAAGCAACCACCAAGGCGTGTTCCACCGCACGAGAGAGAGGGTCTGGACAAAATCACTCATGAACTTTTTGAACACAAACTCATCCATCTATCAACTAGCGTAGCCCGATAGTCTTGGCCCAGAAACATGATGGCAGTCTATGATTCTGTGTAGACAGTGTAGGCAGTGCGTAAAAGACACGCAACCAATTTCTCGAGTGGATGACACACTTGAAGGTCTTAGTGACTCAGCCTGATTCTCGTATTTGGACCTTGCCAGTGGATATTGGCAAACAAGCATGAGGGCAGCGGATCGTGGCAAGACCGCATTTATAACTCACCGCGGACAGTTTATATGGTTGGTTATGCCATTTTGGTCTGATAAATGCGCCAGGAACATTTATGTGTTTAATGAACATGAATCTAGACGACATAAATTGGCGTTATTATTTAGCATATCTCCACGACTTTACAACGAATATTATGGATTAAGAATACTGATCAGCGATACGGATTTGATATTTTTGGAACATCATGATGTCTTGACGGCATCATTGAAAACTGTTGACCGCTTCTCTCTTGCATGAAACAAGCCTATGTTTATGTATACTATGATTGTCTTTTTGAATTTGGTGCTGATACTGTTTTATGGAATATGGAATAGGTCTTTGGATTATGGACGCGGGTATTCTCTAATGGACGACGGCTGGATTATGAATGACGGACTAGACGCTTGTAATTCAATATTTGAATCGGCTGAGATTTGTTTTCTACGAAAGCGTATTAGTGCCAGTGTGAAAAATCCCTAATCTCCTAATTAAGAGAAAACTATCTCCTAATTAGGACTTATTATCTCCTAATTATGAGAAAATTATATCCTAATTATGACTTATTTCTTAATTAGGAGTTATTTCCTAATTATGACTTACTCCTAATTAGGAGAAAAGTATCTCCTAATTAGGACATATCTCCTAATTAGGAGATAATTATCGCCTAATAACGACATATTATCTCCTAATTAGGAAAAAATTATCTCCTAATTAAGACTTATTATCACCTAATTAGGAGATAAATCTCGGACTGCAAATTTCCGAAGATGATACTTATCTCGACAAAACCGATATACACACATGTATTTATAGAAGTCGGATCAGGTCATTTCGCAAGCTCGTTCCCTCGCCTTCATTACTTCAGTGCGAGAGAGCGAGGTTGCGAGAGAGCGAAGTGACAGAGCGAGGTTACGAGAGTGTGAGATGTTGAGCGAACAAAGCGAGGGAGCGAGAGAACGAAACTAATTTAACCTCGCAAAATGGCTACCTCGCTCTTGTAAGACTTGTGTTGTATAATGATAAAATGGAAAAAATAGTGTACAAGTTGGTAAATTTGTAAATTGTGATTGAGTTAGATTGCGAAGAAGAGAGGCAGCGAGTTTGCCAGACTGCAAGTTTGTGATGTGGCGAATTGGCGAGACCGCGAGGCTGCGAGAGAGCGAGACAGTGAGATTGCAAGGGAGCGATCTTGCCAAAGAACGAAGCGTTGGAGCCAGGTTGCGAGGTCAATTAGTCTCTCCCTCTCGCTTCGTTCCCTCGCTCTATTGCATCGCAGTCTCTGAATCTCGCAGTCTCACTCTGTCGCCTCACTCTTCCGCAATTTCG
The DNA here is from genome assembly GCA_036873755.1 of Hanleya hanleyi. Taxonomy (NCBI): domain Eukaryota; kingdom Metazoa; phylum Mollusca; class Polyplacophora; order Lepidopleurida; family Hanleyidae; genus Hanleya; species Hanleya hanleyi. The sequence continues at coordinate 22,990 of JAVTVY010008435.1, forward strand.
CCACTCCGCGCTATGGAATTAAAGGCGAGGGAGCGATTTTTCGAAACGGCTTTATCCTTCTTCCATACATATTCGCCAATTTCCGATCTATTCGTTATGCACACAGCTATAATAAGTCCTAATTAGGAGATAATACGTCGTAATTAGGAGATAATTTTCACCTAACTACGCGATATTTTTCTCCTGATTAGGAGATAATAAGTCCTAATTAGGATATAATATGTCCTAACTAGGAGATGTTATGTCGTAATTAGGATATAAATCTCGGATATTTTTTTTCCACACTGGCACTAATACGCTTCCGTAGTCTCGCTCTGTCGCAATTTCGCAACTCCGCCCTACGGAATTAAAGGCGGGGGAGCGAGATTTCGAAACGGCCTCATCCTTCTTCCATACATATTCGCCAATTTCAGATCCAATCGTTATGCACTCAGCTATAATGTCCTAATTAGGAGATAATAAGTCCACATTAGAAGACAATTTTCACCTAATAAGGAGATAGTTTTTCTCCTAATTAGGAGATATTTATTCTCCTAATTAGGAGATAAGTCCTAATTAGGAGATAATTTTCTCTTAATTAGGAGATAATGTCCCAATTGGGAGATAATTTTCTCCTAATTAGGAGATAATAAGTCCTAATTAGGAGAAGATATTCTCCTAATTAGGAGATAATGAGTCCTAATTATGATATAATAAGTCCTAATTAGGAGATATTATGTCCTAATTAGGAGATAAATCTCGGATTTTTTTTTCCACACTGGCACTAATACGCTTCCGTAGGAATTGAACATGATTTTGCGGAAGACGAACAGGTTCGTTATTGGCCACTCCGACCACTGTTGGCGAAGTAAGGAACTTTCTAGTACTCGGTAAATATTATAAACGGTTTGTGCCAAACTTCGCCTAAATAGCTGAACCGCTCCATCGGTTAACACCGAAAAAAGTTGAATTCGCGTGGACAGTAAGTCAAAAGTGGGCGTTTGAGAATCTGAAATATTGTTTGCGCCAAATTTCTGCAAAATAGCTGCTCTACCGGTTAACACAGTGGACAGTAAGTCAAACCTCGGCGCTTGGGGATGTGAAAGATTGTCTGTCTGAACCCGCCCATTCTAGCTTACCAGGAGTTTTGAGACAATGCAGGAATATTCGTTCTGGACACTGACGCGAGTGATATAGCTAGGTGCATTTTTGTCACAGCGACAACCTGACGGATCAGAGCGTGTCATCGCGTATGAAAGTCGAACCTTACATTCTGGAGAGTTAAACTACTGTGCTAACCGAAGAGAAATGCTGGCTCTGGTTTCATACATTGAGCATTTTCGGAACTACTTGCAAGGGAAAAGTTTCCTAGTACGAACGGATCACATTACCCTTAAATGGCTTCCACAGTTCCGTGATAGCGCATCGCCCTTGAGGAAACCATGGCAATGCGGATGCTTTCTCGCGAAATGTTAAACCAACGGTAGACGAGTTTCAGCAGTGTAGTCGGTTCACCCGTTACATTTTTGCTCAGTTTGAATTCCCTGTAATTCGAGATGGAGTGCTCTACTACAGGTCTCCTTGTCTGTTAGGTGAACTATCGGTTGCTCATTCCAGAATCAATCAAATCAACTCGTCATTGGCACACCTCCAGTATGACTACCCAGGTGTCCATCTGGGTGTGCAAAAACTAATTCCAAAGTTTGTCAACGATTTTGGAGACCAGGTCTCACACCAGCGATACTGCCAGCCATGTCCAGCTTGGCAGATGTGTAAATAACCGCCTCGACAGGCTAAGGTACCACTACAGCCTATAACTTTTGTTCGCTCTAACCAGTGGGTTCACGTCGATATTGTTGGACCACTACCACGTTCAAAGAAGGAAGACTTGTACATTCTAGTCGCTCAAAACGCCTTTACTAAGTGATCAGAGGCATGGCTCCTACGTAATCAGAATGCAACGACATGCGCACGAACGTTACTGAACGAGTGGATGACAAGGTTTGAAACACCGGAATGTATACATTCTGGCAGGTGAATGGACTTTGAGTCTAAGATACTCCAAGAAATGTGCACACTCTTGGATGTGGCTAACAGCAGAACAACTGCCTAACACCCTCGAGGTAATGGGCAGGTGGAGAAGTTCAATAAGTCCCCGAAATCCATGCTGACAACAATGACTAGTGACAAAGGTACTGATTGGGATGAGCACTTTCTTGCCTGTTTGATGGCATATAGATCGAGTGTTATAGATATAGATCGAGTAGATCGAGGCATGTTCGATCTGAGCTGAAAACTGCTCAGAAACGACAACGGCAAAATTACGACAAAAAATCCAAGTGTGGTATATACAAACCTGGTGATGAAATATGGATTCGTGACAAACACATTAAGCCAGGTGAACCTGCTAAAGGAGGTGTTCGCTTTAGATGGATATTTTTCCCTTCAGAGTCGCTCTCTGCTGCTCTATTGTCTCGCTTCGAGCCGGTCGGTAAATTGTGACGTAATGCTCAGGTATTCCCCAACTCCTTGTCAGACAGGCGAGGCCAGTCAAATGGGAAATTCTGGTTCATATTCTCATACGGTTACCATTGGCACATATTGGCACATGCATAATTAATTGGGAAAGCAAGCGTCACCACTTGTTGAGGGTCATTTCCTTAATAAAGGCCTTGATATAAGACAGGTTTAACCGTATAACTTTTCAATTCATAGTTACAACTTTCCGCTGCCCTAAGACGAAATTATATATGTTTAACAATTAATTTTTTGCTCTGCTGGATCGTCAGAATATCCAAATACTGACTGTGTGTGGTGTTGCTAGTGTGCAATTCTATTGACGAATTATAATAAAATAAGGGATTATGTGCGTTAAGGGTTCGCTGTCTTTATTTCACTGTAAAGTCCAAAATGATGAAGATGAGAGAAAAAGAAAAAAATGAAAAAAAAATTTTTTCGGGTATTTGGGGATTCGAACCAAAATGTTGGTTTACTTTTAATCTGTAGTCCGACACTGTAACCATTCGGCCAAGCAGCTGTTACAATTATCAAAATGAGGAATCATGTGCCGAATGACGGTGAACTACACCCTTTCAGAACATTACAAGCGTTTTGGCATATTTCAATATCATGAAAATATGACACCTTTAACCAGAACGATTCTTCAGTATCATTTTGGATCAAACCCACCGCATTTCGATATGTAAGATTCGTTTTGGTTAAAGGTGTCATATTTCATATATGAATGTAATTCCCTTCAAAAATATCGCCAAAAATTGCAAAAACAAACAAATGCTTATTTTCTAATACTCGTAATGTTTTTTTGACAAATCTATTCTCGGTGAAAATTGAGAATATGAAAATTCAGTATTTTCTCTCTCAAGCTAATAACTTTTAAAGTAAACGAGAGGAAATTATATTTTCGGTTTATAAACCCAACACACTAAGGAAAAAAATACGGTGAAACCGAACACCTCCTTTCACAAAAAATAGAAGGGACCATACCGGGTCCTTTAAAGATTGTCCCTGTTCGTGGCCAGAAACACAAGAGTAAAACTGTACACTACAATGACATGAAATTACCATACTCGCGCCGAACAAAGGTAAATTCCAAGACCATCAAACTGGGGAAGAAGAAAATAACTTCTCGTACTCTGTCGCAGAAGTGTCCATCAGCTACACACATACAGGCGGCTAGGGATACTGATGAAGGTGACGAAGTGCAAGTGTTTTGTGGACTCCCAGACACTCGCGAGGGGGTTTACTTCCCAGAACCCTTCAACCAGAGGTGGGCCAGGGTGAACAAGGTACCCCACCCCACTAGATCAAAACCCCAGGGAAGTCCGTGATACTTCAGATGACGTGTCTGTACATCACTCGGACTGTGATAGTGATGGCGAACCTAGGACTAGATACAACATACGGCCACGAGAGACTTTGGCCCGGCCAGCTTGACATAATGTGAATAATTGTTTTTGTTTCAATGAACACTTGCGGAATCTCAGACAGGTAAAGCTGTGGATGGACCGTTAATTGAGAACATCAGTGACTTGAACATTTAAATCTACGGACTTAAATGCAGTTAATGTTTTAGTTGACCTTTTTGGTAGACACATAACGTGATTTTAGATTTATTTATCTTCTTTAACGAGGAAACACAATTTTCCATGTTAAAGGGATAGACGGTTTTGTGGCGGTTAAACCCCATGTACTACTCACTTTACAGATCAGTGTCATGACCACTGCCACACTGTAGAGTGTAAGAACTTCATTAGTATACGAAGCACGGCACATCTGGACCAGATATATCCGAAAACTCCCACTTCAAATGCCCTCTCTAAACTATTCCCAGACTGCACAGAATGACGTCACATTCCAACGTCACCTCCCCAATGAGCTCTGCAATATAATACCAGACACGACGCATTTGGACCCTGTACATCCCACGTATATCTCAAAGCTCCTACAACAGGCGTTCGAACGAGTGCGCATGACGAAATTTCCGCCCAACCTCATGAAAACGAAGAACCTTTCTTTCTTTCCCTCGTCTGATTGAGTCATGGCGTTAAGACACAGGGGGCTAAGCATAGAAGTGTGTACATGTGTGTGTGTGTGATTGTAGGGGATGTTACTGCTCCGCATTAGGTCGTCAATGTCTTAGGACGGCCGTTGAGAACGCCTCACTCAGCGGTAAATAACTCAGTCACTCGTAGATATAAATCAATCGCTTGCTCAGCCACCCGCTCGCAACCGATATACGACGGAAGGATGGAGCATTTATCCCCTAAAACTCCCATGTGCAATCGTAAATGCTCTTTCTCCACTACTCTACAGCCGTCAGCCGCATTACTAAACTCCAATACGACACTTTGTTCCAGCCCAAAGTTTCATATGTTCGTTTTAATTGGTTCACTAAATCTACTTCCATCCATGTTCGGTACATGCAGAGTATGCTATGGCCCAGATAAATCCATATAAGCGATATCTTTCGAAATAAATCCCACATCAAATCATATCTCAAATGCGCGTTCTATATTACTCCCAGACGACGCATGCCCAGAATGACCTCACAGATCAACGTATCCACACCTCTCTGACTCTACTCAATGAGTGCTGCAACACGACGCATTTGGACCCAGTATGTCTTACCTGTACTCGAAAATTTCCACCACGGGCGTTCCTGCAGATTGCGCAAGAGCACGACGTCACCGGTTTCCGTTACCAAACGACCAGACAGACACACCAAATACATTACTCCATAGAAATACCCACTTGTTCCTCAAGTCTGCCACCAGAAACGCCCTTTATCTGCTATTTCCCGACCGTGTATGCGCAGAATGACGTCAGAGATCGACGTGGCTATTCCAGTCTGACTACCTAACGAGAGCTTCAATATGACACCAGACGTGAAACACTTGGATCTCGTATGGCCCACTTATACATGCCTTCTTGTCGAGGGCGCATGCGATCGACGACGTCACCGGCTGAATTAAAGCAACTCCTCTGAAACCTCTCCAGTCGTCGTGTACAACATACACCCAACACCTTATACTTAGCGTGCACATCCCAGAAGTGTGCGCGAAGGACACAGGATGTGCGTGTCGACTCGGATGTTGCGATCCATGACGTCAGTTGCGGCGATGACGTCACATAACCTTGATCTTTACCCACACCAACAACCAACACAATGCGACCGAACGAAGTTTTATATAATAATGACATCTCCCTTTCTAACACAGAATTCCAATGAAACAATGAAATGTTATATGCATTAGAAAAAATGAATCAAAAATCAAGGTTCACCATATCACCTGATGTTGTGGTTGTCCATCAACATGTGGAACAAGTGTCTCCGATTAACACATAAATGATGGGGACGAAAAATAACCATAATATTAAATTTTGTCAGAGAAATGAAATATAAAATTCCGATAACATGCATCCTCACGCGAGTGAATAGAATTTAAGCATAGCAGAGAAACGTAAAGACAAAGATGAACCCCTTGTATCTGGAAAGGCGTTTTCAGCAATATCGCGATGAACCAACTAATTATAGCACCACCCAGCCAAGTTGCGTTCCTGCTACTTCAAAGAAGAAATCTTTGAAGCAGCATGGGACCAGACAACCTCCAGCCACCCTATAAAATCCACCCTATATAACACTGAGGACAGCACGCAAGACACAGACAGGACGCTGACATGGTGCAATCAAGACAAGTGATATTACAGTGCTAGACATCACGTTTTCAAGTTCCTGTTGCTTCAATGCTCACCAGATACCCACCAACCACCCGCGAAACATAACCATAACATTAAATTTTGTTAGAAAAATGAAATCTAAAATTCCGATAACATGCATCCTCGAGAGCCAATGTATCGATCGACCTGTTACGATCGATACACTGGCTTGGTTAGTTACCTACAGCTGTTCTGGATATAAATAGATCTATGGGTTTCCTCTGAATCAAACCAATCGGTGAACGCGCTAAGCTAATTGATTACGCCAATGTGCTGCGAGGTATGACATGTGACTGGTTCGAATTTCATCGCTGCCCAAACTACTCTGATATTGGGCTGAAGCCAAGATCGGAAGTCAAACACCGAAGAATTTGAATACCGACATGCTAATTCAAAACAAGTGCGGGGGATAAAATGTACGAGATTGTATAATGAAGGCAACAACTCTAAAACTCATCCGAATCACCAAAAATGTCCAGGTAAACCCTCTGCGAGGATTTAGGATTTACCTGAATCACTCCATTTCATCTTAACCTCGATTACAACATGAAGGTAAAGATGTTAAATGTGGGTTAATCTGGACATTATGCTATCTATTTCCAAGTTGTTTCTATGTCGATTCCAGGCTGTCATCCAAATTAGTCATATTTAAATACAATTGTGATGGGTTGCTAAACAATAAACATATATTCTACACCAAAGATTACATTATCCATTCCCTATTTGCAATGTATTAGTGTCTGTGCCTCAGGTGTCCGTCTCTACAATTGTTCCCTGTATGCAATGCATTAGTGTCTGTGCCTCATGTCCGTTTCCACAATTGTTCCCTATGCGCAATGTATTATGGTCTGTGTCTCACGTGTGCGTCTCCACATGTGCAATTGCTCCCTATATGCAATATATTAGGGTCTGTGCATATACCTCAGATTTCCGTCTCCACAGTTGTTCCCTATATGCAATGTACATGTATATCTGTGCCTCAGGTGTCCATCTCCACAATTTTTCCGTATATGCAATATATACTGGTATGTTTCTGGTATGTACCAGTATATGATACCAGTATATACTGGTATATGTCACCGGTATGTATATATACTGGTATATGTTAGCGGTATATACTGGTATGGATCCGTACATGTTACCAGTTTGTCAGTTAAGCTTGTACGTCAGTGCGCCCGCTATTTTGAAAGCCTGGGATTGATATATGGTATATGTTTCCAGTATGTACTGGTATATGTCTCCGTTATGTATCGGTATATGTTCCCATTATGTACTGGTATATGTTACTGATATATACTGGTATATGTTACCAGTAACTGGTATCTTAACGTCGTGTACTGGAAAATGTTACCGGTATGTACTCGTAAATGTTATCATTATGTACTGGTATATGTTACCGGTATGTACTGGTACAAGCTACCGATATGTACTGTTAACTGAATGTACTGGTATATGTTAACAGTATTTACTGGTATATTTTATTACCAGTGTGAGTTTTCATGTGCGTAGTTAGTTTGATCTTTTGTTATCAGCTATAGTTACACAGTGAACACTGCAACGCTTTCTCTCCAGTCTAAGTTGTGATATATTCTGTCGGTGTATGCTTATGTACAGTTTAACGCACAACAGGACACTTGAAATGATTCTCTCCCTGGCGAGTTATCAGATGTACTGTCATACTCTCTGGTCTATACAATTTTACACGCGCAATAAATAAATCTTCATCCCTTGTGAGTTTCCTAGTGTCATGTAATTTAGAGCAGTAGCACATAGTTATACATACACATTGGAAGCTAAAAGTGTTTCTCTCCAGTGTGAGTTCTCATGTGTGTAGTCAGATTAGTTAGACGTGCACACATGTAATCACACAATAAACGCTTGAAAGGCTTCTCTCCAGTGCGAGTTCTCTCAAATTCTGCTGCTCTGCACACTTGTACTCACACAACAAATACCTGAAAGGTTTCTCTCCAGTTCTGCTGTCGAGTACATTTATACTAGCAGAATGAACACTTGAGTCTCTTCAGTGCGAGGTTTTATGTAACAAGTCAGATTTTACGTTGGGTACATCTGTGCAATGCGCGCCTGAAGGTTTTCTCTCCAGGGTGAATTATCATGTGTCTTGTCAGACTCTGCTGGTGTGCACATCTGTAATTGCACAATGAACACTTGAAAGGTTTCTCCTTAGTGAGAGATCGCATGTGACTGGAAAGACGCTGCTGGTCCGCACACCTGTAATTACATAATGAACACTTAAAAAGTTTCTCCCCAGTGTGAGTTCTCATGTGTCTGGTCAGGTGATTCTGTTGTAAACATTTATACTCACACAATGAACACGCGACCGTCTCCAGTGTGAGTTCTCATATGTCTGGTCAGGTTATCCTGTCGTATACATTTGTACTGACACAAAGAGCACGCGAAGGGTTTATCTCCAGTGTGAGTTCTCATGTGTCTGGTCAGGTTATGCGGTTGTGTACATTTGTACTGACACAATGAACACGTGAAGGGTTTCTCTCCAGTGTGCGTTATCATGTGTCTTCTCAGACGCTGCTGGTCTGCACACCTGTAATTACATAATGAACACTTGAAAGGTTTTTCGCCAGTGTGAGTTTTCATGTGTCTGGTCAGGTGATGCTGTTGTAAACATTTATACTCACACAATGAACACGTGAAAGGTTTCTCGCCAGTGTGAGTTCTCATGTGACTGGTCAGGTGATGCTGCTGTGTGCCTTTATACTCACACAATGAACACGCGAAAGGTTTCTCTCCAATGTGAGATCTCATGTGGCTGGTCAGGGTCTGCCGTCGTACACATTTGTACTGACACAGTGAACACGCGAAGGGTTTCTCTCCAGTGTGAATTCTCATGTGGCTGGCCAGATTCTGCGGTTGCCTACACTTGTACTCACACAATGAACACGCGAAGGGTTTCTCTCCAGAGTGAGTTCTCATGTGTCTTGTCAGACGCTGCTGATCTGCACAACTGTAATTACATAATGAACACATGAAAGGTTTCTCGCCAGTGTGAGTTCTCATGTGTCTGGTCAGGTAATTCTGTTGTATACATTTATACTCACACAATGAACACGCGAAGGGTTTCTCTCCAGTGTGAGTTCTCATGTGGCTGGTCAGGGCCTGCTGTCGTATACATTTGTACTGACACAATGAACACGTGAAGGGTTTCTCTCCAGTGTGAATTCTCATGTGGCTGGCCAGATTCTGCGGTTGCTTACACCTGTACTGACACAATAAACACGCGAAGGGTTTCTCTCCAGTGTGAGTTCTCATGTGTCTTGTCAGACGCTGCTGGTCTGCACACCTGTAATTACATAATGAACACTGGAAAGGTTTCTCGCCAGTGTGAGTTCTCATGTGTCTGGTCAGGTGATCCTGTTGTATATATTTATACTCACACAATGAACACGCGAAGGATTTCTCCCCAGTGTGAGTTTTCATGTGTCTTTTCAGACGCTGCTGATCTGCACACCTGTAGTTACATAATGAACACTTGAAAGGTTTCTCGCCAGTGTGAGTTCTCATGTGTCTGGTCAGGTGATTCTGCTGTACACATTTATACTCACACAATGAACACGTGAATGTTTTCTCTCCAATGTGAGACTTCATGTGGCTGGTCAGGGTCTGCTGTTGTATACATTTAAACTCACACAAAGAACACGCGAAGGATCTCTCTCCAGTGTGAGTTCTCATATGTCTGCTCAGATCATGTTGTCGTATACATTTGTACTGACATAATGAACACGCGAAGGGTTTCTCTTCAGCGTGGGTTCTCATGTGTCTGGTCCAGTAAGACAGTTGTTTACATCTGTACTCACACAGTGAACACTCCAGATAGTTTTTCTTGCAGTGAATATTCATGCTGTTATATAATGAATATATTGAGATTTCGCTTCAAAATTAAACTGTAGCGAGGTAGGACAGATGACTTGGGGAAAAGATTTCAAACTCTAGAATCTACGGGATCTTAAGTCTACTTTCGTTGTCCAAAAATATTATTGGGTCTGTATTGTACATTCTCTCATTCCGTGGTTCATCTCTCAGTCAGGTTACTGTGATGCGCTGATATCAACCAGCTCAGATGACTAGGCAACTTCACCTTCTCTTTATTCTGGGGAATAAATACATCAGATTAATGACATGTACGTATACTTAATTCTTCGCCAAGTAAGGCTTATATTACAGTTAGTGCGACAGTATCGGACCATTGACAGTAGCGGATCACTTGATTACTTAACGAACGATTCGTCCATTAAACATTTACCTTTGTTTGTTGAGGGATTTAAACAAAATTCTTGAAACTTCTGTTTGTTTCGAATAGCCTGGAGAAAAAATCGGCGACAACGTTGGCAGGTTTGAAAATGAAACTTTTGTTCGGTGTGGTATGCAGACGAGAGTTGTTGGCTATTTGTTCTGATATTAATATTTATTTTAACGTTATGAATATGCCGATTATCCACTGAAATATTTTAATACTTGGACTAACTGAACTGTCGTAGTCGTGTATTGATTTTAGATGGTGACGCGGTAGTTACGGATCAATCTCATTCGACCAGGCGTTTTACTGTGCCTGATTAAGGGGAGATAATCGAGATGCTGGACATGTCATGTATGAGCGCGTCTAGCTTTCGGGTTGAAAATGGCAAAATTACAGCCTCAGGAGCTGAACTTGACTTGGTCGGACGGGCTACCATAAATGTTCAAACGCAGCCTGTTTAGCCTCGAGGTTATGGGCCATTATCATGAAAATGTGCAAATAACGGCAAAGACAAATCTAAAATTAAATTTTTGCAGTTTGGCTGCCAAAATGGAATTATTCAAGATCTTGTAGGGTACAAAAAGTGTTTTCCTGCCAATCAAGCTAGAGTAGCTGTACTTAACCCCCAAAAATAGCTAGCCCATGTTATCAGGTGATGGCGAAAACATAAAGGAAAAGATATATTTGTAACGGTAAAGACATTGAATTCAAGACCATTTTCTTTCAACTAACCAGTTAATTTTATTTTCTTAAAGCAAGTAAAGCTGCCTTTTGCGCAACATTCTTTTGCTGCTTTTCAAATTCCAAGAAAATTTATAATCAGAATATCACTTCAATTTTCTCAATAACTGTGTTAGTTGGCAAAGGGTTTTTGAGTCCTTATAGTTATATTCCTGTCTTTACCGTTATGGCATTTTATAACGGTAAAGACAAGGTTGAAAAACTGTAGACAAACAATGAGTGTAACGAAGATTTTTTTCAAATGGCTGGAGGAAAAATGGCTGCCCACACCCTGGTACTTTTAGCAATAACACTCTATATGACATTTCTTTTGGGAAATTTTTCTAAAAAACTTTCCTGATAACGGTAAAAAAAGTTGAATAAATCCAATATTTTTGTAATAATGTTCACATGTTAAGATATGTGAATTGAACAGGACTTTTTGTTCTCATATATTCTACATAATAGTATCCAAGAGAAAGATTTTTTTTATTAAATACTAGTACTTTGTTGTTTAAAAATTATTAATCTTCAAACTGCATTTGCAACGATAACGGTAAGGACAAATTTATTTTCAGATTTGAAAATGTAATGTTTTAAAGCAGTTATCTTTGCCATTATAGACATTTTACAATAGAGACAATCTATAAAATGTTTATTCATCTGGCATTTCCGGCAAATATCTGGCTGTAAAATGAACAAAATGTAAAAAAAATGTCTTTACCTTTATTTGTACATTTTCATGAAAATGGTCATATGTACGACGTATTATCCATTAACTATCCGAAACGTGCTCTGAGACGGCGTCAGCAAATGGCTGGCACTGATTGGTTCGTGAGACGAAATTGACATTTCTGATTTCGAACAATAATGGCAGCCCGTTCGATCAAGGCAAGTTCGATGTGGGAACGTAGAAATTGGTTTGGCGTAATGCTTTATGTAAGAACTGTTCTCGCACTGTCGCACTAACTGTATTCAGGGATAGGTTACGTTTATTCGAAATTATATCTTTTTTTGGGTGTGTGTGCCGTTGATAAATCTTATTTTTGTTTCAATTCTAAACATCCCAAATGATCTTTTCTTCAGCTTTGACTAGCCTTGAAACAACTGAAAAAGACATTAGCACAAACAAAAGCACTGACGGTCAACCGAAAGTTCTCTCCGACGCTTGCCGGTTAGACTTCAATTTGTAGCAAGAAAAATAGGACACCTCATACCGAAATTATACAAACACATAACAGAAAAATAAACATTTATAAACAATGTTACTATTTATAACCAAATCAAACCTGCTCTGCTTATGCCTAATCTCCATTAGGAAGAACAATACAAACTGTTAAAAACAGAAGCTAAAACTAAAAGTTGTCTCCCCTAGGGGGAGTTGTCTGCCCCTAGGGGAGCTCTCTCATTCATCCCAGTGAAGTTACTATATAAGCTCTGCTCACGCCATTCCTATCCTCTTTCTCGTTGTAATAAATCGAGACCTGTAGTGTGCAAGGCCGTGGAGTGAGGGGAAGGAAGGGAGGGACAATCAAAGCAAAGCAGGTTTGATTTGGTTATAAATAGTAACATTGTTTATAAATGTTTATTATTTATTGCCCAAATCGTAAACCTGCTTTGCTTATGCCTCACTACCAACATATGGAGGTGGGCACCTAGGCTTTGTAGCTCCAATAGCAGGCTGAGTAACCGCTGGGATGACACAGACATGGGCATAGATATGACACAATAATACTCAACAAGAGAAACCCTGGTCGAAAGCAATGGGTAATTCATGGAGTTGATATAGAAGTTACTTATCTTGAGTGTCTCATCCATGTAGCTGTGATCGTGGATGTGGTACAAACAATATTACCAATACGAAGGAACTCGGGCAGTTGCTTCTATGAGTATTCGGCTGGTAAGCGATGTATGAACAGGGGAGAGGCGATATGCCAGCTATCCGCAGCATACACGGTGACCAACTTACACCACCCTCAGTCCACAAACCGACTTATGTCAACTCTCTGTACTTTAGTCCTTGATGCTTGATCCGGTCTTGTGTGAGTTGACAGCGGATGCCCTGAGTCCACTCTGCGTCTTACGTCAACTTCCTGTACTTTAATCCCTGTTGCTGACACTGGTAACCTGAAACAGACATTAGTACTCACAAAAGTGTCAGTTCTTTGTACGATGAACTTGTGAGTTGACAGCAGGTGACTCAGCTGAGATGATCTAGAAGAAGGTCATAGCTTCAACCTGAAATGACACAAGCAAATCTGCAGTAAAGGCACAGATTAAAACTCACCATTGTGTCAGGTCTTGATTGATGACTTGAGAGTCGGTGGCTGGCAAGCTGACCTATTACTTCTTCCTTAGGTGATCATGTAGTACGTGGACATATGATATGATTGAGAGATGAGATGAGATGATACAGCAAGCTGGCTGACTTGCTGCGATGATGAAAAATGCCCCCCCCTCTTTTTGAAAGTTACTTGACCACGTGCTGGGCAGCCACCAGCGGCCCAAGCGTGGACATTCTATCTGATTGCACTGACATATCCCTCAGATAGAAATTAGTGAAGGTAGAATTTGCCGTCCATGCGCAGGACTGGACAATGTCATGAAGGGACAAGTTCTTCCATAAAGGCCATGACGTAGCGATGGCACGAATTTCATGAGAAGAAGCAGTAGACAACAGAGGGGGAGCGTCAATGGCCAATTGATATGACCACTTAATGGTCTTCTTCAACCAAGAAGCAATGGTATTCTTAGTGATGTCACGCACTGCAGACGGCCGAAGGGACAAGAATAATAGACGACGAGAGCCCCGACCGGGATCGGTACGAGTGAGATAGTGGCGTATGGCTCGAACAGGGCATAACAGAAGGTCGTCTTCAAGGTCATGCACGAAATCTGATAACGCTGGGATGGAATACAAAAGTTGAGCACATGGACCTAGGCGAACAGACTCATTTTTGGCGATGAACTCAGGGACGGGTCGAAAGGAGATGTGAGACCAATCCGCCGTCCAGGTCATAGATGATTTCTCCAGAGCATGAAGTTCAGACACTCTAGACGCCACAGCAAAAGCCGCCAGAAAAGCAGTGTTATAGGAAACAGCTTTTAGAGAAGCGGACTGTAAGGGTTCAAAGGGCGGACGAATCAGAGTACACAGAACCACACCGATATCCCATTTCGGTAACAGCTGGCGAGTACGGCGAGACTGTAACGCGAAGGCGCGAATGAGCGAAGAGATATTGTCGTTAAGGCTAATGTCGCTGCCGGAGGTAAGACGTAACACCCTAGCCAAAGCAGATCGATACCCTTCAATGGCGCTGATTTGAAATTTCTTATCACGGTGAAGGTGAAGGAGGAAGTCAGCTACGAGGGAAACAGAGGCAGAATCGGGATCGGCATCACGTTCTCGGCACCAGGAGACGAAATAGGCCCATTTCGCCTGATAGAGCTGCGATGTGGAACATCGATTGGCTGAAACCATCGTCCGTGCAACCTCTGCTGAAAATCCTTGGACTGAGAGTGCATTCTGGATAGTCTGCAGACGTGTAGGTTGAGCCACCGTGGGTTGTGATGAAGAATCCCGTGCGATTGACGTCACAGGCTGGACCAAACTGGAAGACAACGCGGCGGGGCAGTGAGAAGTGGAACCAGAACCGGAAACCACTGACGACGAGGCCACCCCGGAACCACGAGCAGAATGACGCAGTCGTGTTGAGAAATCTTTTGAAGAACTTCCTGAATCAGGGCCATAGGTGGGTAGGCATAAGCCAGGAAGTTGTCCCAGTTGATTGAAAGAGCGTCGATGGCGAAAGCTTGAGTGTCCAGAATCGGACTGACGAAGAGGGCTAGCTGTGCATTGTTCCTCGTCGCAAACAGGTCGATCAAGGGCGACTCCCAGACGCTGCAGATCTGATGAAAAACCTCCGGATGAAGTTGCCATTCGGTCTGAAGAACGGTGTCGGGACGAGACAGGCGGTCCGCTAAGACATTGAGCCGACCCGGAACATGGCGAGCATTGAGATGACAATGATGAATGAGAGCCCAGTCGTAAAGATCGCACACCAGAAGAAACGTTGATAGCGATCGGGTGGTACCCATCTTGTTGATGTGGGCAATGACCGTGGAGTTGTCCGTCGCGATGAGAAGAGACGAATTCATGAGACGTTGACTCTAATGTTGAACTGCTAGGATGACTGCCTTCATCTCCAGAAGGTTGATGTGAAGTCTGGCAT
The DNA here is from genome assembly GCA_036873755.1 of Hanleya hanleyi. Lineage (NCBI taxonomy): Eukaryota > Metazoa > Mollusca > Polyplacophora > Lepidopleurida > Hanleyidae > Hanleya > Hanleya hanleyi. The sequence goes on from JAVTVY010008435.1 coordinate 38,428, forward strand.
CCAAAGTCGACCATCTGCTGGACACCTCCAGGCCGTCCAGATGGGCTCCCCAGCCGGTCTCGGAAGCATCGGTGTAAAGATGAACTGGGGCCGGAAATCGGAATGGAACTCCCCGCATGACGTTGTGGCGGGACTGCCACCAAATCAGATGTGGATGTAGAGACGTCAATACCGGAACCGCAGGATTGAGGGAAGACATCTGCAGATAAGGAGACAGATGGTACTGCAGAGGCCGAACCTGGAGACGACCGTAATGAGTAAGGTCCTGCGTGGAAGTGAGTAAACCCAGCAGACTTTGCCACTGCTGACGCGTCTGAGACTTTAGTATCAACAGCTGAATTTTGGTCCAACGGTCCTCTGGGGGGGCGTACCAGTTGTAGACGTGTATCGAACACCGCCCCGATGTAACGGCGAATTTGTGCCGGAACCAACTCCGACTTCAGAGGATGAGGAATGAAGCCGAGATGACGTAAAACAAGCAGAGTGAACCGGACCTGCGCGTTGAGAAGGGACTTGTCTGCAGCCCACAGGAGGATGTCGTCGATATATACCTCGATTTGAATACCCCGAAGAAACGCCATAACTGGTGAAGTGATACGGGTGAATAACCAGGGGGCGATGTTGACACCGAACGGAAGGACTTGCCACTCGAAGCGACGATCGTTGATAATGAAGCGCAGATAACGCCGATGACGAGGGTGAATAGGAATATGGAGATAAGCGTCCTGAAGATCAACTGAGGCCAACCAATCCCGGTGATGTACGCGGGCCCGAATCGATGATACAGTAGCCATCTTGAAATGAGGAGGGGTGATTAGATGATGCTTGTTTAATGTCTTGAGGTCGATTACCATCCTCATCTGGTCCGGATCCTTCGGCACCAGGAAAACATGGCTGTAGAATCCTACGCTGTCTTCGGTACGTGGTAACTCCCTGATGGCTCCCTTGTCGATGAGTGTGGTGACCGAAGACAGAAGTGTCTGCATGTGACCTGTGGGAACTGGCAGGCGGGAGGGACGAGGCCAAGCGATGAGTTTGGGCAGGGACTGAAAATTGAATAGGAAGCCAAACTTCAAGATCTTTATAATCCAGTCGTCGTCCGTTATAAGCCGCCAATTCTCGCAGAAATACTGTAGACGGCCGCCCACGACCTGATGACTGAGAGGACGGAAGGCGGGTAGTTGAAAATCTTCGGCCTGATTGGAAACGGAAATCGGATAGTCATTTGTTGGATTGTCCACCACGTCTGGAAGACCTCCCACGGGCGGAACGGCGACCACGGCCTCGTGGAGGTTTGTCGAAGCCACGAAAACTACTCCGATGAACCACATCCTGTTGGGTGGGGTTGGAAGTACGACCCCGTTTAGGTCTCCGATCCACAGAAAAGGCAGGACGTCGAGTCACAGCAGAAATCAAACGAGACGTCCGTTCCTCACGAACAGCAGGCATGACGGACTCGATAGCATTGTTGAAAACCAACTTAGAGGATAATGGCTGACGAAGCAATTGATCCTTCACAAAGTATGGAACGTCAGGCTTGACCACCTTAAGTAACGCATTACGCTGAGCTTGCAGAAGCGAAACATAAGAAAAAGACCCGGCCTCAATGACATTACGGCTAGCTTTAATGAGAGTGTCAACGAAACCACGCAAATAGGCCAGGCGACCAGGGGACAAAGAAGCCGACCCATCTTCTAGGCGTAACGCAGGATCCAAGGCAATCCGAGAAGTAGCCAACAGAAACCAATCCGCGACAGATGTAACACGTTGCATAAATAGCAACATCTCCAGAACACTATCCATCACTTTGAAAGGAACCGCAAGAGGAGCTGATTTAACTGCCTTGGAAATCTGACTCAAATCCCGATCACGTTTGGGCGGTTTAACGGGCAAGATGTTATCATGAATCTCATATTGAAATGGAAAACGGGGCTTCTTAAACTTGTTGTCGTCCTCCAATTGACGATCAAAATCCTCTAAATTAGACTCCCAAGCTGGTGACGGAGCGCATGAGATCGGTGATTTAAGTGACGTAGGCGCGAACACGGCAGAAGCCGCAGTCGGACTATTCTGTGAAGTCATGTGACGCAGTCAGTATGTCGGCACCTCTTCCCACTTCCCTTATATGTGTTGTAATTTTTTCCTGTATATGGCGAGATTCTGCTGGTGGACGTTTCGTCCCCGAGGCCCGCCCCCTGTACAGACCTTTGGTCTTTGATATATGTTGGCACTTGTGGGAAGTTGATGCTGGGTCGACATCGGGCATTACAGACTAGTCTTTTGTGTTAAATGCCGTCATTTACATCTGACGACAATACAGCTCACCAATCTCCAATGTACGAGTTGTCACAGCGAAACAGCTCACTAATTACCAGTATACGAGTTGTCAGAGCATTTCCATCATAGCTCTCTAGATTTGTATCTAATACCGCTTATGCCGGTGCTAGGGGCCGTGTGGTCATATCATCCAAGTTGCTACATGAACAGGTACAATAAAAGCGTACCTGAGATACAACACATATCACGAATCGTTAGATTCTTGGTATGTGCTTTAGAATAGGTTAACCAGAAGACTATTCTGTGAAGTCATGTGACGCAGTCAGTATGTCGGCACCTCTTCCCACTTCCCTTATATGTGTTGTAATCTAATTCGAGAAGAAGTGACAACATTCGAAGAAACAGGTATATCCGGAACAAGCGCCAAAAGCGCCTTCATTTTATCCGGAAAAGACATCATAGACGAATCATACGAACTCTCCGCTGAAGAAGAGGAATCATGATCATTAGACGCAATCGTCGAAACCGGTGTGGGTGAACGAGAGATGTGACGTCGACGAGAGGTTGATAAACTGTGATCAACCGATTGATCAAGAAATGGAGTCAGCGACTGACGAACTTGGCGACCTTGATGAGAAGGCGAGACAGAATGAAGTGGCAAACGGCGTGGAGGCGTACGGGAACGTCGAACAGAAGTACGAGAATGGCGTACCGGAGAACGGGAAGGCCGTAAAATAGTACTAGGACGAACCGGTGAACGAGATCTACGAACAGGAGAACGAGACCGTCGAACAGGTGAATGAGAACGACGTACGAGCGAATACAAACGACGAGGCGGCGTAACAGAACGTCGCGGAGAAACAAAACTCCGTACAGGCGAACGTGAACGGCGTTGCGAAGTACATGAGTGTCGTTTAGAAGCACGGGAACGACGATGTGACGGATCAACATACGTAGCAACCGGAGATCGTAAGTCCGCAATTTGAACACTCAAAGTCGGATCCGAACGACCCTCCATAGAACGAGAGACAGATTTAGATAAGCCCCGTAAAGGCGAAATTGCCACACGATGATGTTTATTTCCTTTGGAAGAAACGTGTGATAAACCGATTGACAAAGGAGAATGAGAAATAACATGCGGCGAAGTAGCATTCTTTTGTCCGATGGAGACAATGGATCGCTCCGGTAAAACCGACCTGGCTCTAGAGGCCTTTGTTGAGCTGAACAATGGAACCGGTTTGACAGGGACTCCAGACAATGCAATACCGGTAGAGGTCAGACTGTCTAGAAGTTGAATATTATCTTCCTGTAGGACGGTCCCACTCGGAGGAAGATTTACAGACGCCGATGAGACTGGACTTTGAAATCTATGAGACAAATCTAAACCAACACCGTCGAGATCCTCGTTGGATTTCATGTCATTTACAAGGGAAATTTCCAAAAGCCGTCTATCGACCTCCGATAGAGTAGAGTCCTCAGACGCACGCAACAAATAAGCACGTCGGGCCTGGGCATATTTCTTCCAGGTAGCCGAATCCCATAACAAACACTCCGCACACGTGGCTTGGCGATAACACAAATCTTTACAAGCAAAACAAACCGTGTGGGCGTCCAAACGGGACAAAACTTGCCCACACGCACGACAAGAATTAGAAATCGGAACAGAAACCTCAGACATAATTAATGTAAGAAGAATTTTCCGAAAAGAAAACACAAGTCAATCTTGAAAAAGGATATAACCGGCGGTTACAACAACAACACCGCTGTATTGCTTTAACACTTCCTTGATGTGCACTACTCGAGTACAAGCAGGAGAAATAGGATAGGAATGGCGTGAGCAGAGCTTATATAGTAACTTCACTGGGATGAATGAGAGAGCTCCCCTAGGGGCAGACAACTCCCCCTAGGGGAGACAACTTTTAGTTTTAACTTCCGTTTTTAACAGTTTGTATTGTTCTTCCTAATGGAGATTAGGCATAAGCAAAGCAGGTTTACGATTTGGGCAATAAATCGACGGTTTGCTTATTTTAAAGACTTGGGATCGATTTGGGGTGTCAACACTTTGATACAAGTGAAACCCCTTCCAGTAAATTTTAAAGATAAAACCAGGGGTCAGCGGGGCATCATACCTTTTGTGGAGTATGAATGGTCCATACATGGGTATGTACACGGGGCTTAGAAAGAACACAGGTCTCTAAGCGATCATAAACATCCTAACCTATATTTTTGCAAGCGTTCCATATTTTAATATATAACAAGAGCCCAAGGGACTTCAATATACGCCCGTATATCTGGAATAACACTGATCCGAATTTCAAGGTTGTTTAATGGCCTTGAGCCCAATTGGTAGCTAGCAATCCAGAGAAAGGTCTACGATTTTGTGCTTCAAAGAATGTAGCATGTTTCACATCGTTTACTGAATGATAAAAGGGTCTTAACTATTGGTAGCTAGGTGACCTTGAAACAAGAGCCGAGGGCTCACATATCCCACACTGAAATCGACAATAGTCAAACACAAGAAAATAGTAGTTTCCCTTCAAATGGATTCCTTTCATGCGAGAGAATTTTTCATGAAGGAAGAAAAATGCGAAGAAAGTGATGACGTAAACCTTTCTTCTTGAGTTAATAAACAGGTATAAAGTTCAGAAAGCAACCCTCTCCTCGTTAAATTAGTAAATGTATGGTTTTTATTTCACAGTCAACTAAATGTAGCTGTTACTTACTTGTATAAAACATACGAGACAACGCCAGAAGACAAACGCCATATACACGTAACTCTGAATATTTCAACCTAACGCATATAGTTAGCTAAACTTAATTCAGTTTTGGGGGACTGTGACCTTGGCCTTTGGCAAATAGATCTCAAAATGGCTCCTCTTTGCCATGTGAGTAAGGTATACCCAAAGTTTGGTATCAATCCATAACTTGAAACTAGATATATCGCACGGACAACAAATGTTAAAGGATGTCTGGACAGAACGCAATATCGCATTACAGGCATATGAAAACGTAACTTTTATTGATTTTTTTAGTTTGGGGTCACAATGACCTTGATCTTTGACCCACATTTCGGCATGTAACATATCGTGTCCCTTGATGTATCTACTGCCACAAAAAAAAATATTTTTAATGATTTCCTTATTGTAGGGTCACATTGACCTTGATCTTGACCTAAATTTTGGAACATGACACATCGTCTTCCCTCAATGGACACATCAAATCTTGATTTTTAACAATCTCATGATTTTGGGGGATTGACTGTGAACTTGACATTCGGTCCTGGCCTACATTTTGGTATGTGACACATCATGTCTCCCGAAAGTATCTACATATAAAAAAATGTTTGAAGATTTCTTGATTCTGGGGTCACAGTGACCTTGACCTAATTTTTGCTACATGACAAATCATCTCCGCTTAATACATCAATAAACACAAAAAATCATAATTTTTATAACAATTTCCTGATTTTGGGGTCAGAGTGACCTTTGACCTTTGACCTTGCCATTATATTTGGTATGCGACACTTCATTTCCAACTATTGAATCCACTCACAACAAAATTGAAAATTTCCTAGTTTTTCAGTCACACTGACCTTTGCATTTGGTATGCAACACATCGTCCCCCCAAAGGGCATCCACTCACCAAAAATTAGAACTGTAGATAGAAAACTACCAATACTCAATGATATCCTGATTTTTAGGCAACAATGACCTTTGACCTCTGACCTCGACCTCAATTTTGGTGCGAGACACATTGTCTTGCCTATATGCATATGTTTGTGCTAAACCAGCAAGTTTGAGGTCACTCGACCTAAAATATAAAAAAAAGTATAAAATATTATCTTTGGAAATCCTGTATAAATACCTATATATAAACATACCATTGTAGCCATGTCACTCATCCTCCTCAAACTAAATAAGAAAACAACTTCCCGAAATACATACTTTCAAACCTCACACATTTATTTTGTTATATTATATGATGGATAGGCCTATATCAGGGCTTCGTATTCAGAATTAAGTACGCGAGCTAAAAATAGCCCACGTCAAAATATTTAGGAGAGGCAGGGGTTATTTTAGACACTTTTCCTTTATATAACTCAATTTCAAAAAGATGAAAAACTCAATTTTTCGCAAAATAAACAACAAAACTCAATTTTTTCGGGTTTTTCATCGCATGCAGTCTGGAAACTCAATTTTTTTTATCTTTTTAGTAGGACACTTACAATAAATAAATTCGCGACAATTTTTCATCGTGTCAGTAATGTTATGAAGCTCATCAAGCAAAGTTGCGTGTCATACATAGCTGCATACAAGTTTGTTTGCTATCCAACTGTGATTGGCCGATTATATTTTGGCTAAAGATGTTAAGTAGAAATACTTCCCTCAGAGATAGCTTCATTTAATTAAAAAATGAGCGCGAATAAAACAAGAGAGTTTTAAAATCCAAGTTATCTCAGGAAGTTCTATTTGGTCGATTATTTTGGGGGTGGGGGAGAGTACTTTAGCTCTGGATTGTGATAGGTCAAAGGTGAAAATATTTTCCCTACAAATAGCTTACTTTAGTTTAAAAAATCTATACTTATAGTCAAGAAATAAAAATTGTCCCTTGTCCATTTCCATGAGTTAAGCAATCCTTGACAAAGTTGGTGGTTGAGTATTGTAAGTGTCTGGGTATTTGTAAGTGACAGGAAAGAAATGAAGAAATAAATGGCAATAAAAATGTTAATAAGAGACGTAAAAAATAAAACAATGGTGGTTGTGAAGTTTTGTGGATTTCACGAAAAAATCCAATGCTGCTTGGTAAATGCAGATAAATGGCCAAAAATTGCAAATTAAACTCAATATGCACCCTATTTTGTAGTATGTGGTGTGGGACTTGTTTACAAAACATACTGGGGTTTCAGAAATTTCCATCGGGCAGAAATAAAATTATTCATAAAAACGTATATTTTGTATGTTATAGCATATGCCCCCGCATGTAGATCCACAGTTGCGCAGGAGAGAGTGTGGATCTTTTGTTTTTACACCAATCTGCATTGCTCACTTTGTGTATTTATTCCCAAATGGTACATCAGCTGTATTTTGGGGAATGTCTGTTTTGTTCGTTCCTTGTTTCTGGGCAAACGTCTTTCAGCGTCACACGCATCCAAGTGAAATGTTGACTGAGAGAGAGAAAATGCTTGCCCGTTGTCTTGGTTCCGGAGATTGACGGACAGCGTGTCTCGGAGACCAGACTCATAAGCCACAGCAGTATGACAGCAGTGGTTCCCGAGTGGACTAAAAAGGGGACGTAACTTTGAAATATCAAAATGGCGGACTAGTTCGATCGTCGAAAACGTGGCCGAACAATTTGCTTTGAAATGAGAAACGTTCAGGACAATGTCTTTATCGGACCTATACGACTGAAATGAGAACAGTTCAAGACCAGACGTCCTTATCGGAGCTATACGATTGAATAATAAAGGTACACAAGTTATCTGTCTGCACATCAGTTACAAATCCTGAGTGCTTATCTCGACTCGAGTGGCGTGGCTGGTCACACGTTTTTTTTTTTCTTTCTCGCGGGGGTTTTGGGGGAGGGGGACGGGATAACAGACGACGAAACTCAGTTTAGATTACTCAGAAACTCAATTTATTTCGTAGAAACTCAATTTTTCGCTCGCCTTCGGCGCGTAAATTCTCAAAATTTTAGAAAACTCAATTTTCGGCAATAAAACTCAATTTACAAAATTTTGCAAAAACTCAATTTGTAATTGTTTTTCATCGTGGTTACCACGATGAAAAAAGTGTCTAGAAAAACCCCTGAGAGGGTATTTGAAAGTCAGGTGAGTGGTTGCAATATAATACAATATAAAATATGACAGTTTACGTGAGCTAAAAATCTCTCTCGTGACATGAATTTACGCGAGTGTTTGCGTGCAGGTGAGCTATTACTCACACTAAACACGAAGCCCTGCTATATCCAAGACATATGGAAGCGGCATGTAACTGTTTGATATATGATGCACAACTCCAGCAAAACCAGTTTGGTGACCTGGATTTCCCGCAGAGCCATGTTGTTTACTCTGTTCGCATGGGGTTGTATGATTACCTCAGAGTAAGACCAATTACTTTAGCTTACGCACTGAACGAGTCAATAATGAACCAGTGTTGATCCGAAATCAATTCAAATGTTCAATTTTATTTTTGTTCATTCACCTTGATGAGTCGGTGAGCCATTAATACCAACAAATTGAGCCAAGATATCAAGAATTTCAGCGCTGTCTTTCACTGGAACATGGGTTAAATTGAAAATTAGTTTGGATCATTTGGGTCAAGTTAACTATATTTGGATCATCCAGCTTTTAAGAAAGTGGTCCCCAAATTTTCAGTTATTGTTGGCTCACTACTGGATCAATGTATATACATGTAATCTGGCATATTTCATACAGGTGTAAGTATCATGTTTTGAAAAATGAGTTGTCGCCTTAGTTTTGCTGTTTGGTTGGTATAAGGGTCATTCCATGAAATGGGGGTACCAAAGTGTGACATGCAAACCGATTTTGAAAAGATGTCAATTCCTGGCTGCACTAAGTCAGGGATAATATTGATATACAGAGATTCGGAAAACATAAGAAAACAGATAATATTCCACAATTTGGGAGAAAAATAAAATAATGAAGTTGCGCGTGTAACGAGGACACCAAACTATATGCAAAATTCATCACATAACATGTTAGTTTAAGTGTCAAATAGAATAAAAAACATGATCAAATTGTTAGAATATTTAATCCTATTCTTAGTCATGTTAGTCAGCATATTTAGTGACATTTCACTGCCTCAATCCAATCAAGTGGTGCATGTAACATGGACACCAAAAATGTCTTCGTGTCCTTTCGCATACATCATGTGAAATCACCAAATTAGGTCGCCATCAAACTCTAGACTTTACCATCAAACTGATCATGGCACATGAACATTTTATATGTAAGACTGGTCTTAGTTTCACTTTCGTTCTTCTGGAATCAACATTTGTTTGTCACACATGTAACGAAGTGGCGAAGGTAACTGTTCAGGACGCGAAAAAGCACAATACTACCTACCCGCTATTTTTTGCAATTGTCTCATTATATGACACCTACTCTAAAGTGGCTCCACCAGCCAGGTCACAAATTTTGGGTTCCATTGCTGCACATTGTAAATCATGTCAAAAAAAATAATAAGCAAAATGCAAGACGAGGGTGGTGCGTGTAACACATGAAAGAGGACACGAAAGCGAGACATAAGAGTATATTCCAACTACAGCTTTAAGGACACATCGAAATCCTGTCATATTTGGATCGATAATAGACAAGATTAGCCCAGCTCAAGAATAGTTTTGAATGACCACTGAATGACATTTTCTTGGTGACAGGTAAGAGGTAAGGTAAGTAACAAAAGAGGACACCAAGCGTTACACGCGCACCCTAAATTTTGAGGGTTTCATGCATCCAGAATCTGCATTTAAGGGTGACTGATATGAAATAAACTAAAATAAATTGAAAGACATGAGCCAGATCGATACTTTAAGTTGTTTTATTGGTCAAATTTATTAGCAATTCATGCACACAGTGCAAACAAAAGCATCAATGTTTGCAATGTTTGCAATGTCACATTTTTGGGGTCCGTGGGTGTCCTCATATGCGGACACCGATGGTCCTCCAAAAGTAATGGCCGTACATATAACTAAGATGTTATCTTATGTATATCTACTTG